>VMBQ01011133.1:0-24158 GCA_007657795.1 Dreissena rostriformis | reverse complement strand
AGAAGTAGTAGAAGTATTTTTATTATAATTATAAGTATAAGTATAAATAGAGTTCACTTCAACATTAATAGCATTAGTATAAGTAATAGTACCAGTAACGGTAGAGCATATCATTAATGGTTGAGGGAAAAAATAAAGGAGTATTTGCAAAAACAATGGTAGTAAATATATCAGTAAAAGTAAGAGTAGTAGACAGAGAGGTAATACTTGTAGAAACCTGTTAGTTTTTGCTCTTTTGCGCTGCGTTTAACTAGGTTGTTGATTATCGAAGATTGCTTTTTCGGATTGTCGCGAACATTTGACATGTTTGAAATAAAGTTCATATTTTCAGCAAACGATCTGGCATTAGGATATTTAAAATCACTGACATTGGTTTCCTCATTTTTGGTTGTATATTCAGAATCGTAAATAATAGATCGCAACGACTGAATAGCATCCTCGCACTTTGCAAACGATTTCTTCAATTGTTTGTTTTCCAATTTCAGGTGATCCATTATTTTTTCCTGACGTTGTTGGTTCTTACGTAGCTCATTGATTGCTTCATCCTTATCTTCCATTCGCTTGAGAAGTTCAATCAGCCGGTCATTGTCAACCATTACGTGACTACCTGCTGGTTGTAATTCAATGGCTCTTAAAGAACATAGAGCTCCAATTATAACGAAGACCTGAACCAATAGCATCGTGAATTTACACAATTGAACTGCCTATGATACGTCAAGCACCATTTAGTCCCTACTGGCAACTGAAATAATATTTTGAACTTAAACGTTCCTGATAAGATAGTGTTGTCCAACGACGTTTAAACCTGTGTCTATTGTTTATCACAGAGTTTGTGCCAATATACAGTTTAAATGATGTTTAATTTCTAGATCGTGTTGCCGTTCTCTTATCTTCCAAATATGTCGACAGTTTATGTGAATGTTCTAATAAGTGATTCTTGTTCGGTCGTCATTAGTTACAGCTGACAAACACGTTGTTCTTTTGCGAGTTTTAATGGAACTGATAATTAAATTTGGACCGAATGACCGATTTACCTGAAACATGTATAGTACGAACGACATAGTCTGAAATAGTGCGATTTCAATAGTTATGCTATTAGATGCAAAAGCAGCCACACAAATGACAAATTATTAATTAAGATAACAAAATACTCATTCTGGTCAGCACAAATAGTACTCCTACATGTACACAACATTCCTTACGACCTAATTACTACCTATTATGTCACGTAAAAAATAGTTCCACATTAAACTGGTCCTTTTAATACTTTCCTATTGCAATTATGAGAAGACATAAAAATGAAACGAGAATGTGATATTTTTAATGTTGGAAATTGAAAACAATGTGCAACAGCAAAACAAAAACTGATTTTTATTTTGTATTATTAGAAATAAAATAAAAAAATATGCAACAGCCAAAACAAAGACTCAATTATATTTACCTCCATGACAGCTTAAATCCAATTTGTATAACACAAAAGTTACAACTATATGCACTGACATGTTCTGTTCGTCCATCCCTAAATCGAAATGTATTTTAAACTACACTATTTCTTCATTGCGTTTGTATCGAATGCTTTAAGCCATTGTGACCTAAAACACGATTTACGAAATCGCAATCCTGTCGGAGCGAGTTGTTTTATTCCGAAATCGAAATTAACAAATATGCATGACAAACACACAATCCGAAATACTTTTTGTATTCGTTCAATGCTTTAAAAATATTTAATATTTTACTGTTAAAAAACCACCACGTCCAAATTCTTGTCCCTAAAATCCACAGAGTCTTGCCTAAACTAGATATGTTTCATTTCTCATATATACTTACAGCAAACGCGGTCATCGGATGCTATCAATATAAAGAAGTGAAACTCCAGCTGCTGGAGCAGTATTNCTCGCAAAAAAAAAATGTTTGCTCCTTAATCGATTAAATCTGTCTTCGCTTGAAACCTAAAGTGGGTCATTCATATTATGGTCCCATTAATTGATAATGACACGTGTCACAATCATATGTTTCCTGGCAGTAATACAGGTTGTAAAAGTCTTCTTTTTCATTTTTCAGAAACAATCGATTTAGCATTGATATTCCTTCAGTGTCATCTACTAGTTCATTTGGTATATTTCTGGTGCATTCATAGCTTCAATAATAAACCAATAATAAACCAAAAGTTCAGGAGCATCCTCAGTATCTGTGTTGTGTTCTATTAAATCCAAATGTATTATTTAAAATTAAATAACGCTTGCAAAATTAACTTTTCAAGTGTTTCACATACCCGGATAATGTCTGCTTCAAGTGCACGAATAATGTATTCTCTTAATTATTGAATTTCATTGGTCCACCCACACACTTCCATATGTGCAAGTCTTATACATTTTTTGGGTCGGCAGCATCCGAATACGACTGTTATTTAAAGTCATTATAGTAATAGCTGAGGTAAATCTATTGTTAGGAGTAGAAGTCACATAAAAACCTTACCTAGTAAGGTCGCCATAGCAAAAACACGCAGTCGGCAATCCCTAAAAGAGAACAAACAAGTTATTTATTTAAAAGCAGCAGAACACATCCTGACATTTTGAACATAGTTATATATTACAATATGCACAATACGGTGTTTCCTAATTGTAGTCAAACGCCTTAACTAAATACAGTTGACCTAATCAACACGCATTTCGCATGAATGAAAACGATAACAATCAACAGACATTGCTACACCCAAGGTGTGACAGGTGCACCTACCTTTTTATCGATCGATTTTATCTTTGACATTGTGTAAACTGTTGACATTATGACTAATTATGATTCTATATCACAACTGAAATATGAATCAACTGAGTTTATATTTTCCAGCAAAACGCCAGAGCTAAAATCTTTAAGTAAGCAATTCATGTTTATGTAATTAGGTTTCTTTATTGTGCGGTTCACTATTGTATTTTGCATACTTGGGAATTTCAAAACATGAACGTCAAGAGTTTTTCTTTGTTGTTGAAGCAAGATGTAATACATCAATGTAAATCCATTTTTTGACTTTTAAGTTATTTTAATAAGGCTATGTATTATGACGTTTGTTGAATGACCAAATGTATCGACCTTTTTCCTGGTCATTATTGTGATAAAATATTTAAATATTTGGTCGGTCATGTGAGCGGTCAGGTTTGGCCGTTAGTGCCAAGACCATAAACTTGGTCCCTGACCGTCTGCGGGCAATGATCCATTCAACAAAATAAGAGTTATTGGAGTTTAAGTCGAGAAACAGACAAGAGTATTTTTTCGATCGTAAATAATTCAATTTCTAAGTAAATACCACTAAGTCATTATTATATCAGTTTTCTAATGACAACCCCGTTTTTTCACGTTGCACATTCAGTGACAATGCTTTCGTGAACTTTTTTTTATAACACTTTATTTGCATTATTCACGTACGTTTTGAACGCGGGGACTGATAGACTATGCGCCGCAAGGATAAATAAACCGTACCAAGCTGGTTTGAAGTAAATGGTACAATATTCAGAATTAACTATTCACTTATTTTTAAAATTTGTAAAGACTTGTCGCTGTTTCTGTTTTACTATCAACGACATTTATTTTGAATAATATAACCTACTCTTGCAAAATATCTATATGAAAACATAACTTTTTACGAAAACACATTTAAAAAAAGAATTTGTGAGAGCAAAAAAAAACACAAAATAAGCTAAAGTTGTATACGCACATGGTTCCCGCATGCAGGTGATTCTACAAAATACAAAAGAGCATTAACTTAAATCTACGTTAATGTTAATTAATCAAATGTACTCCTACGACAGTGTGAAAATAACGTTTTGTTGGGTGTCTGTGTTTTTCTCTTGATTTTGTTTCGATTCTGTTTTATTCACATTAAGCTCGAATTTATAATCAAATTACGTCATTGTTTAGCGTAATGATAAGTGGTTCTCTAATATTATAGTTCCTGGATGGTTTCCATTTTTGAAAACAATGCAAAAAGTCTAAATAAACCACAACACTATAATTCAACAATGTATGAATGTAAATTGAACAATCGTTTCAAATAAATGCGATTACATACATATATGTGTTGATAATATGGCGATGTGGATTTGTGTTTGTTTTTCTGTGCGTTTATGCATGTGTGTGTACTTTACGAAATTAAACGTTTCCACTAGCATTTCAATGGATGGAAAACTAATAAAATCTATGTTGGATATCATTCATTAATTTGAAAGTATAACAACTTTTCCAATAAAGAAAAACATTACATTTACATTTGATAAAGATGTATGACACTATGATAACAACTAGACTAATACATATGTGTTCATAAAACACATTAATGTCACATCCAATAATGTATGCGATATTTCCGTGGTCTTGGTTTTAATCCGTGTACTGTATAATATCACCATATTAACGGACGTACAGGTGTGTCGAGTAAGAAGTTGACATGCACTCAAATCGATAAGATATTGTGTTATCTTAAATTCGATTAAAGCTTAAATACAGAAACTGAAGAGAAATACACCAAGGGTAAATACAGTTTTACCTCGTTGCACTGATAAAAATCGATGTATGGATTTTTGTTGTAGATTGTCGTTTGGCAGCGATTTATAGTTCATGTTAAAATTTGGTTAACTCAAAGAGGGTCTTAAACTAAGTTATATTGTTCCTAATATACTGCCAATTACGTGTAAATTTAATCCCAATGAGAGAAACTCTATAAAAAAAAATTCTTCCGTTTCAATCCTTTTCTGATATCGAGTGTATTGTGTATTGTAATATATTGTACTTGCAAGCCACGAGTGAAAATATTATTTTCTATGATCACGAGTAAAATAACAAACGATCTTACATCGACATGAACACATTTTCTGTTTCTTTTATGCCCCTGTTTCAAGAAAATAATTAATAATAATTTCCCTTTCGCTGAAAATCGACCCTTTCTCCCATGGCGTGCCTCAATTCATTGAAATGACGTCATTTTGTTGACGAAATGACGTCATTATTCATTGGGAAATTCTTCAGTTAAACTCTTTTAAAATGTAAATAAACGGTAAAAAAAAGCATAACATTAAAAGAAAATTTGTTGGATTCGGTGGAATATCGATTTTATTTCACTCGTGATCATAGAAAAAAATATAAACAAGGTTATAAACAAGAGAAGTACATCTTGATATGATAATCTAAAAATAGAAAAAGGAATTCCGAAAATTTGTTCTTTTCACCGGTGAAAAGAACAATTTTGTTCTTTTAACTGCTGTTATTTCACTGCAGAAATTTCATATTTTAGCATAAGGTATAAAAGAAAACAAAGTATTAACATAGAAAAAAAAATGTTTATGCATGTGAATCAAAATTTCAAGAAATTACTTACAGACCGAGAATAAAAAAAAACCTAGGAATAATACAATGAAACTTCAGAAAAGGTACACAAGAAATTCGTGTTATCAACGGAAAATATTATCGTTCGAAAACATATTTTTTATTTCTTTATAACTGAGCGGCGGCGAAGTATGACGTCATACTCGGCGGGAAATATGACGTCATACTCGGCAGTGAGGTATTGCGTCATACTCGGCGGAAAAGTACAACGTCATACTCGGTTGAGATGTATGACGTCGTACTCGACGGAGAAATTGACGTCATATTCGGCGGAGAAGTATGACGTCATACTCTGAAGATGAAGTCCTCGGAAATGAAGGAAGAACATAATAATTATGTGTATGTAATCATTTTAACGTACTCTGTCAAAGCGCTGTCTAGGCCATGAAGATGCACGGTGTGCGCAAACTCGTGAACCAGAGTGTTGGCGGAACCGTGATAAGGGTCTGCGGTGTTGCACAGAATATTGTCGTCCAGGATAGCCGTCCGCCTGCCACCCGCTCCCGCAGTTCGGAACCACTTCCGGCCATCAAACGTACAAGAACTTGAACACGTTCCGCTGCAGCCTGTGTATGTATGGTGGCATGAACAGGTCGATTATTCCATTCAAATTTAGCGACATACACTTATATTAGAATATTAAACGATCTTATTGGTAGATATATGTCGTGATATTTGTATATGTTGTCTCTTTGTACCTATAAACATGGTCAGTCGATAACGTAGTGTATTGCTATTAAAGGAAACACATGTGAATGGGAAAATATGAAAATGAATTATGCCTGGATTAATGTACTTTTATCTTTGAATACTTCGCAACCTTGAAATTAAAAGCATTCCAGTTTTAAGGAAAAAGAAAGCATTATATTGTAGTTCATGACATAAATTCACCATATTTACTTATTTATTTATTTTTTAAAGCACAATTATACATACACAACTGTGGAAGGCAAAACATTTCTAACAAAATCAACTCTTACAATAAGCATCATCATCGACATACTTACAAACGTCTATCAACGTAACGTCTAAAAAAATTAATACATATCAACCCCGCTCTGGGAAAACAGGCCTTAATACATGTGCATAAAATGTCGTCAAAGATAAGCCTTGTAGTACGCACAGGCTGATCATGAACGGCACTTTACGCCTCAACTGCATTTCCGCTAAGAATAAAAGCGAAAAGTGTCGTCCTTGATTAGGCTGTTCGGACTGCACAGGCTAATCTGGGGGGATATATTACGCAAATGCTCTCAGCCCGTTTTTCCCAGAGCGCTGATCATCGTAAAAACAAATAATACGCATACACATGATCCTGCGTACAACACTCTGGTGGGTTAGCCTGGGCGTAGTATTCAGGGTACACCGACATTGTTTCTGACTTGGTGAATATGCCCACTGTCGCAACGGACGCCAAACGTTGGAGGATCGCTACGGGCATGAACATGGTCATCTTCTGTATGGTCTTCGATGCCTGCAACAATAGGTGCCTTGCTCTGGGGAAACTGAGCTAAATGCATGTGCGTAAAGTGTCGTTCCTGATTAGATTGTGCAGTCCGCATAGGCTTACCTGGGAAGACACATTGCGTATAAATTGGATTTTTTTTAAAGAAAAGACTTCCTTTAAACAAAAAAATCCATACAAGCGGAATGTGTCGTCCCTGATTAGCCTCTGCGGACATCACAGGCTTATATGGGACGACACTTTACGAACATGCATTAAGCACAGTTTTCTCAGAGCGCGGCTTATATTCATGAACTGGTATAAACATGGTAGAAGTTTCATTTATTATTGTTTCAATATTAAAATTATACCGTAAGCGAAATTCTCGTACTAATAAGAAGGTAAAATGTTAAATATCTTGAATTTCTATGCATATTTAGTGTTTCTTTTTTTTTCTTTTTTTTATTATAAATATCATTATGGAATTTTCTATATGCAATCAAGATTCGTTTTGTACATCAGCACTGACATAAAGATATAATGTTTACATTTCATTACCCGTATATGATTGTTTGTTGACTGAAACACTCCAACAGTGTGCCGAAAGTGTGATTTTATAAATTTGAAACATTTGGTCTGCGCACGTGCACAACATATATTATTACAAAACAAATACAAAAAAAAACTACAATAAGGTTTTTATAATTGAACTCAATCTGATCGAAATAGGTCTGCCATCAAAAGACGGATGTATAATACTCTTACCAAGTCGAGAGCATTGTTGCTGACGGCAGACGTTGCATCCACGCGAATCCTGTATCCCCCAGTATCGTGCTGCGAGATTTGATGTTGATTCACATAGCGAGACTTCAGTGAGAGCCGTAACAGACGATGCAGGGTGCCCGATTGGGCGGAACTTATTGTAAATGCATAAAGTAAGGATTACAAACAGTATTGTAAAACGTATTCGACACATTTCTTATATACAGGAGCAGATTTGCAATTATGCAATGCTTACATACACTTAGTTGTTATTTTAGTGAAGACATAAATGTGTGCAGAATCCTGGTTTTTCCTTTGCTACGCAAGGTAACACAGTGACCGTGTTTTATTTACATACTAGGCTAGTAGCGGTGTATTTCTAGTCAGGAAAGCCAATCTCACATTCATGAAAAACACGTCGCCGTGGCGTAGTTGACATGATTTTCGACTAGCGACCGGGTGGTTACGGGTTCCATCCCCACTGTGGGAGCGTTCTTTATATCTACTTCAAAGACACAGAGTACTGGTTCTACCCTGACCTCGAGAGCGTTTAACAAAAATGAGTTCGATGCAATCGAGCTAAAAGAAATAGCTTTAAACTTAAGACTTGAAGAGAAATAATTGAACTCGGATATGTTNCAGTAACATGTGTTGTTAAAATAGTTTCCTCACTTAATACACGTTATCTGATCATCAGTAAGGGCACTCACTTGGTGTGTACGCCTTCAAACAGGTAAATGTCATCAACCGAGCTATTGTTCTGGAGAACCCGCGGTGGAGTACCAGCACATTATAAAATACGTCGATCAAGTCCGACAATTGTAAAATGATTATATATATAAGAAAACTGGATTTAATGCATGTGCGTCCGCACAAGCTAATCAGGGAGGTCTCTTTACGCCTAGACTGGATATTCGTTTAGAAGATACTTTTAATAACGAAAAATTCCTTACAAGCGGAAAGTGTCGTCCCTGCTCAGCATGTGTATACTGCACAGACTAATCTGGGACGACACTTTTCGCACATGCATTAAGCCCATTTTTCACAGACCCAGGCCAAAATAATGTACGGGTGTGTTTGCGTGCGCGTTGGTGTGTGCTCCCGTGTGTGAGCAAGCGTTTGTGTGGTTCCTTGCACGCACGAGATTCTGAGTGTTGAAACGTTCCAATTAGTGCAAATCGTTTATGTCGGGTATTGACATTTACCACCTGGGGTCGTGTTAGTTGTAAAAGGTATAATAATGCATAATACTTGTGAAGATCAATTCAATAGGCACCCGATGTCGTTTTGCGCCGTTGTGTATCACCTAATACACTGCGCCTCAATATATCTTCTCATGCGAAACAAAAACGTGACAATAAGTTACGTGGCACGAACCAGCGATTCATGTATTGTAAGGCCAGTGATTTACCATTAGACCACACACCCACTTATGCTTAACAGTGATTAAATTCCACATACAAAATGTATATATGTTGTTTAACCCAAATCAACTACATTATCTCTAATGCCATATCTTCAAATTAACAAATCACTTTTTGATAAGTTTAAACTTTTGTATGGTTTCAAAAAATACACCAAGCCTTATATGTCATTGATGTACCAATGCGCTGTGTAAAAACTTTGATTTTCTTATAAGATGCAATTGTAACATGTTTATTATTCGTTTGTCATTAATTTACGTTGATTTCGCAGATTTGCCGATCCTCGAACTTAACAAACACATAACGGAAAATGACGCAAATTCCTCAGATTTTTCGCAAAATCCACGAAAAAGACAATGTTTTAAACCACGCAATTTAATGCCGACGAATATAAATTATTTTAAAGTATGAGTTTAACATACTTACGTGTGATAAGACCAAGAAGAACTATTCCCCAACGACGCAGACCTGGCTCGATCTCGATCACTTCTTACTGTGTGTGTATATTCCATTGTTCGTTGTTAAAATTGTCTGCTTATCTTTCAGTTCGTGGATCCACTCGAATTAGGACATAGGTAAAGTTGAGTTAGAAAAAGACCCGAACAACTGCGATAGTAATTGTACATTAATATTATGATTTGCCAATAATACAGTAAATGTTAATGATAAGTCAAAGTATGTCATAGTATAACGTGGTATAGTATGATTTATCTTTAGTTTACTGGCGTCTTGTGTCTCAATAGGTTGTTCCAAATTAATAATAAGGCGTTTGAGAAGCAATTGCGTGCCACACATAGAGTATATCAACCAATAATAACCAATACAAAGGCGTGAAAGCGTTTCATTACTCATCTCTTTATTAATAACCTTAAATGCAACCTCTGCATTTCCGTACCTGTTCCTCTCTATCATATCAGGACTATTTCAAGAATGTTGGCTAAACGGGTAAAAGAAGAAACACAAGTTATTATGATACATGTATTGTACCACGAACGAAGTATGGGCATCATTTCCTTGTGTATAACAACGCGCTTGTTTTGTATACACATGCTATAGGGAACGCAAATGAAAGGAAACATCTTCATACAGCTTCAATCTCTCATGTTTATATTTGATTGTTTCTATATGCATAATAGTCTCTGTAAATTTCCCTTCAGTGCACACCTTGGTTGATCATTGGTATGAAATAGTCAACATTTATTAAAATGCTTTGTTAAGTTGCACGAAATTACAAAATTCAGACTTACACCGGTACCCGTATTTTCTCCGTTTCTTGAATTTGTGTGGTAAATTTCACCATTTTATTGTACACATTGCTTCTCCTGTATAACACAAACGCAATCGCATCAATACAGTTAGTATTATAAATATGATAGTTTTTAAAATTGTAATCAAAGAGTGTAGAACTCAAACATTAACAAGTACATATTATGTTTAATGAAAATCAAACAGTAACAGGTATATGTTTACATACACAAGTATAATCTTGATGCGACCAGAGTACTGTTACAGATCAGAACAAGTTTGCATTATGTTTCACAGGTCACATAATACTATGAACAGACATAAATTTGTGACAACATATGGGCAAATATATATAATCTTATTACACAATTTCACGAAAAATTGGAAGGTTAGTATGAGAAAATCAACATTGAATATATTTTGTTTAAAAGGTGATTGTATGAGTTTAATCAGCTACTGCGATTATTAAATAAAAAATAAATAATAAAAGTTAAATTAAAATACAAAATAAAGATAACAACTTATATAAAAAGAAACAGGTTGATAAATAAAGGAAATACAGTGAAAACGCAATAAGCAAGAATGTCCGTTTTCGAACATTAAGTAATCTGCATTAAAATACGATATATATCCGTAATATGATGTTATTGTCGATACAAAAAAAACACACCAACCACTACCAAATTAGAAATTAAAAAGACAACATGAGTAAAACACAACATAAGTAAAGGAACTACAGGGCAAGCAATGTGTTTTCAAACCAGTCCAGTAATCTGTATTGAAATCAATTACATACCTGTTATTTGGTTATTGTCAACAGAAAGATAACTTGAAAAAAAAAGTATCACATTATTTGATGGGAAATAATAACAGGTAACGTTGAATCGTCAATTGAACATATAGAACGGCCAACAAACATCAGGATACAGGATATGTACCGTTTTACTATTCAAAATCAGTTATTTAATACATAGTAGTTTATTGAAGTATACATGTACGTTTAGGTATAATCGCAAGTTATTATATAGAGAAATTGGTGTATATGATAATTACATACGCTATTATATAATTATATATTCATTCATTTACGACGTACTTAACCAGTCAGAAACCATTGAAGAGACATTAGATTATAGTATTTATTAAGCGATAAACGCGGGCCTTTATTATCTTGTGCACTTTCTTGCATGTGAGTAAATTAAAAAAATATATATCTCATCTAATAATCTGGGCAGTCTAGTTTCAAGTAATCGCATGTTTGTCACTCTCCAATCTAAAACAATTTCGTTGACTTATACCAAATGATATTTTATGTTGACGATGTTGATTTTTGCATTCTAACGATGAAAGCAACCTCGTGGCGATGTTTGGAATCCTCCCCGCTAAACCATATCTTGTGCGCTTCGTCTGTTGATGTTTCTCCGAACCCTAGCAACCTGACTACGGGTAGTCCGATGGTGTCGTCTCTGCGGTAGCGCTTCAGTTTGTGCGTCAGTTTTGCACCTTTCCGCATGTATGGGGTTTTCTTACGTTCCATCTTCCTATGGTTGTTCCCTTAGGCGTCAACTTGATCGATGGATTAGCTCCAGTAGCTTACTTGTCGCATCCACCCTGGAGCCTGGCAGTGGAGTGGGCGGTCGTTGTAATTCCGGAACCCGTCCGATCCGGCTTGTTGTTTTGTCTGCCTCTTTTTCTATCAGTGTGCTTGATTCAGTTTTGGCGATAACCGTCTCCTCTACCAAAACTGAGAGCTGGTCATACGAAACTTATCAGCCCCCTTCACTACGTTTCGCCAAAAAACCGAGAGTGTCCGAAGACTTTGAGTAATTACGGTATGAGGAATCGTGATGATATCGTGTTTAAAAGTAGACGTGTCTGTATCGGGTTTGTACTTACAATAGTTTACCGAAATATTGTCGAAATGTCAATATCGGAACCTTATTTGGTTTAACTGCCAGTGCACAAAAACCTGTATTTAGTAATTGTAAGAAACGTATGAAATATAAAATGTTTATTTGCAAATGAAAATCAAGATTTAAAACAAGGCGTGCATACAGTACATTTACCGATGTTGAGTGGCTATCACCGTGATACACGGGTGCTTTTCGAGTGGCAGAGTCCATTTTTAATTAACAATGTATCTCAAGTTATGTGGTGGACATGGCGATTGATTAATAATATATACACCACATCCATAAACATAAGCTTGTTTTTACCACTACTAACCTTCTTGAAATTCTCGAAATATGGTCTCCAATAAGCTTGTAGACTACGTTCTCATTTAAATATATGTAGAGATAATGCGACCAAGAAATCTTTAGAAACATTCCCAACATAACTCTTAGATCTTATTTAGTTTAGTGACGATCGTTTTAACAAACAAAAACCAATTAACATCAACGCCGTATTTAATGAAAAAAAGATAGTTCTTGTTAACACTTTGTGAAGTTTCGTGGCTATGTTATTTAGTTTTCACATATGTATAAATATTCCATCAACAGTAGCATGATAATGCTAGCCATAAAAGCACATGGGACTCGGCGTGGCGTAGATATGGCAGGTGTTCTTCATTTCTGCCCAGGTACGACAACTCCAGAGATTCATACCCACGCTGAAATGGACTGATGTCGTCAGGTTAGAAACCTAAACTAAATTATGAAAGATATTACAACTCAACTATTCAAAGAATATTTGCGATTTTATATTTTGCCCTAGAGCTTGATTGACGTTTATCTTTAAAGTCATGTTGTTTAACAGTAAATTAGTTTTTTTGATGGAAACTAGCAAGACTCATTCGTTAAACACTGCAGTCTAAGATCCAACATGTTCAATAATGTATTTGTTTTCACCTGAGAAAGAGTTTTGTCAATTCTGGATTATTACAAAATGTCCAACTCTTTTTGGTGTATATGTTACTATGACCCTATCAACTGTGACACAATGATTGTCCGAATATATTGTCATTGTAAACGTTTGCTTATTCTCAATTAAATACTGATATTATATTTTAAACAATAACAACTTAACACGTACACATTTTATAAAAGTAACACATCCATACACATATAATCGTACACAATTACACTATCGCTAGTTTTTACATATAGGCAATTAATTCAAAAACTTTACAATAATAAAATATATACACATACAAAGAACAGTCAATAGAGTAGAATGCAATCCTTACATGTTCAACAAACATTTATACTATGATATTTCCAATAGTGTTTTAAGTTCAAATGATGAAACACTGAATAACTTCTGTTGAAGATAATATTTCAGTGATATCACTTATATATACTGTTTGTTTTTGTTTATAGATAAAGTTTCAATGTTTTTTTGTTATAGATACTGGTGATTTATGTTCGATTAGAAAGTCTTTCTCAGTGTTTTCATTTACAGATACTTTTACAGCGTTGTTGTCATTTGGAGATAAGGTTTCAGTGTTTTCATTTAAAGATTTTATTTTGGTGTTTTCATAAAGAAATATTTTGTCAGTTTTTTCATTTAGAAATACTGTTTCAGTTTTTCATTACAAAATACTATTTCGGTGTATTCATTTAAAGATACTGTTTCAGTATTTTCATTAACGGATACTGTTTCAGAGGCCCGGGCGCTGAATCATGGTGGAGGCCTGGTCGATGACTTTGAAACCATTCGCCATGTAAAGTTTGCAAACTCACTTAATGCAAAACAAATGTTTATGTTCACACAGGTTTTAGTTTTGGCATTTGATCTCAGGAAAGTCTTTTTGCACAATATTATGTTAAACATATTCATCATTCATCGTGTGGGTGCAAAATATATGCAATTAATGTTTACGTTGACTTTATAATGCACTTGTTATGTTTTGTGCTATGAGTGTATGTGTCTCTAGATATAATAAGAACAATGGAATGCAATTTTGTCCATTCAATGTTATTAAAAAAGTGTACTTCATTTTGAATGGCAAGTGGGTATACCTGTATTATAGCTACAAACATTTATTAACAAGTTTGTTTTGATTATACCCAAATGCTCTGTTATTCAAGTAAAATAATATAAATGCACATTGTATATTTGGATTTGTTTATAAATGGAAGTCCTGATACTCTGATTAATGCCTTCACAGTTATGATTAAACCTTCATAAAAATGGAAGTTAATTTTAACACCAATGAGATTTTCTATTACAGATTGTTTACAAAATTCTCAAGAAGTGCACAATATATCTCTAACATATCTCATGCCCCTATAATACATATTTGTATTACATATATGCATACCTCTCTTAAAGGTGTGGTTATAAAATAAAGGCATATCAAGGATATCTTCACACTTACGGACATGCTGTTTATAATGTGCTCAAAGTAACATGTAAGGACATCTCTCGATAAACAATATTTTAAACTATAATTTGTTCTATGTAATTGTTTCCTAAATTAAACATTTTCTTCACATCATACATAGAATATACCACTTGGAAACATTTTCCATTACTTGATACAATTTTCCGTAACCATGTCATCTTCATAGTTTTTTGAAAAGCATATATATCAGTCATTGCAACTCCTCCATCATCATATTATTTAATAGCAATTATTTTTTTAATTTGTGCTGGCCCATCCCATAGAAAAGTCGAAATCAATGCATTCGTTTTGGACTAGGAACAGCTTTGAACAGGTGAGTAAAAAGGGGAAGTTATAGTGACTTAACAACAGCTATATTTCCTAGGGGTGTTAAAGATCTTCTTTTCCAGACATTTATGATATTGTGCAGCTTTTCAATTGTACTGGAGAAGTTCATTTCTAACATTTTCGATAAATCAACATCAAATAATATTCCTAAAACTTTAAAGTTTGTTGTGCCCCAGACTAAATTATATTTAGTTTTTATTGATTGTATACTAAACGTTTTAGAGCCAATCAATTTAAGATTTGTTTTGACATAATTGTTTTTTAATACAGAACATTAGGCAAAGTTATTTAAAATATCAAGGGTAGCATTGAGGGAAACATCCAATAAGAGAGATGTACTATCAGCAAACTGAGAAATGTTATATTCAATATCACTTTTCCTTTAATTGCATTACAATTTCTTATTTTAATTGCCAAAATGTATGCACAAAGAATAGAAATAAAGGAACTTATTGGATCTCCTTGTCGGCAGCCTCTTGCAATTGTAATAAACTACAAATTAAAAATAATCATTTTTTTTCCCTATATAATCAAACTCAATGGTATCGAACGCCTTTTCAAATTCGATGGTTATCAAGTGTCCAGGGATATTGTTATCTTCTGTATTTATCATAATGTCATACAAAAGTCTGGTATTCTCACCAATATATCTGCGCCTTTAATAAATCCTGTCTGATCTTTAGAAATAAGAGTTTCAAGGATAGTTTTTAATCTGTTAGCAATAGTCCCAGATGCAAGATTGTAAATTACATTTAAAGCGTTAATGGCCTTAGGTTTTTCAGAAAATGTCTGGGTTTAGTATATTGAGGTAAACATGTGATTATACCTTGTTTTTGAGTAACTGACATGATTCCAGAGGTAAAACCATTTTTGAGGTTTGTCACTATACCTAAATCTTTTCAAAAACTTTACAACAATACTGCTGTAAAACCATCTGGTCATGGGCTTTTGACATGCTTCATTTTTTTAAGTAATTGATATGTCCTTAAGTGTTAGAAGCCCTTCTCATGATTGAGATTGTGCAGTGTTTAATTTAATTGTATTGATGCCTTTCCGGTCCACATGTAGATTGTAAGAGTCATAAAAAACAGACTTTGTTACAATGTTTTGTAAAATTGGGCAGCTTCTTTTAAAATACTATGAGTGTCAAATAGCCGTTGACCTTCGTCGTTTGCAATTAAAGGGATGTTTTTTCTAGATGGATTTTGTGTTTCTAGGTTGCAAAACTATTTGGATGATTTTTTGTCTTCATCAATCAACTTTGCCTTAGCTATTATAAAAGCCCCTGTTATTTTCAAATTCCGAATGCCTAAGAGTTCTTTTTGCAATAGACTGAGCTCTTAAATGTTTTAATTTTTTATTGTTTTTTTCAATGTCTTCAATTGCGTTTAAATATAATATTCTCTTTCTTTTCTCTTTTTGGGTTTGAAGCTCGAACAAGATATGGTTTTATCTCTGATTTCCATTCATAATGTTTCTAAAAACAGTTGATCATTTATGGTAAACTGTATTACGTCATTTTATATAGTATTAAGATATTCAATGTTATAAACAGGTAAGACATATTGCTGCTTAATTTAATCATCTGTTTTGTTTTATACATTGAATTTATTCTAGATCATAAAGTAACGAGTAATTAAATTTCCAAAAGCCCATTCCATGCTCTATTTTGCTAAAATTGAATTCCAACGTAATAGGAGAGGGATCGTATTTGTGGCTTGCGTGTATTTCAGATTTCCTAATTAACTGACTAAAATCATAAGCTGTGGAAAAACAGGCCAATCTGGCTTGTTGGACAGTGTAAGGTTTTATCACCGTTAATGACTCTAAAAATGTATATTACGTTTTTATCAATGATAACAGAAGGTAACAATTCCCTTGATTTGGTAGTATTATTCAATGTTTATAGTTGGCATAGTCAATATTCACATCAAGACTTATTTCCTATTGTCTCTATTATATTGAAAAGTTTACTATAAAACAAATGCGTATCCTTATTTGGTCCATACAGAGTGCACAGAGTAAATCTATGGTTATCTATTTTTAAGTCTAGAATTAATAAATTTTCCTTTGTATCTTTTTCTTGATTGTGCAATTTAACATTCAGATTTGCCAAACATGTATCAAATAAATAACATACTCCTCTTGAATTAGAAGTGCCACAATTAAAATAGCATTCACCATCCCAATGTGAGTGAATTTGTTTTCCATTGAAGAAGTGAAATGGCAATCCTTTAAACAATATATATGGGCATTTATACTTTTAAGATATTTATAAACATCAGCTCTTTTCGAAACATCATTTAGACCACGACAGTTGTATGATACAATCTTAAAATTATCCATTCTCAATACAAAGGATTACATTTTCGTTAACATACCATAGACAACAAAAACCATTATCAATTACCGCAGTCAATACACAATACATAATTGCAGTCAATACACAATGCATTTTATCTTCGCCCAAACCAACACAAAGGCAATACAAATTTGCTTAAGTTCGAAAAACAAACACAGAGATTATACTGGAAAGATATATACACATACACAAAATAAGTACACAATACATTTTATCATCATTCAAACAAACAAACAAAAAACACACAGTGCAACTATAAAAAAAAAACATACACACAGGGCTACTATAAAACAAAACATGTGAACAAAACAAAACAGAAGCCAAGGTGCTAATGCATAATACTCATGTATATAAACAATAGGTTTTTAATTAGCATGTATTTACACATAGGTTTTTTAATTAGCATGACACTCAGCATATCATAAAAAGAGCAAAGCATAATGTCAAGATAGAGAAAGAAACACAGGTTTCAATTACATCAGTACAATATATATTTTACCAATATACAGATAACGACAGCAGCTGTTCAATGTATGAGTGCTATTTACAATACTGATATGCTAATTGAGAAACTTTCAATTAAACAGTTAAGAGCATCCATAAATTTGACAAGAGCAATCATGAATGGACATGCAATTTGACAAAAAGAAAATAGCGAGAAAATATGTTTAAAATGTAAACTTTTACATATTATTTGTGTTACAGTTTAATTTATTAAGTTTCCACATACGTCATCATTTTATTATGTTAATATTATTTGTAAACACATTTATTTGCCATATTCATAACACATATATAGATACTATGCTACACTGTTTGTGAATTGACATGTTAAAATATAGTGATACAATATTATACCATATTGTCATAAGGCTTAACAAATAAATTGCAAACAAACAACATACAAAATATGGCTTCAATATTATATCATAATTATTGTATTTCTCCAATGAGCATATAGACAGTGTTGAATAACAGAAACATGAACATGTACATAGACAATGCATTCACATGGCGCAAAGTATTTCATGGATTACATCATTGAACATTTACTCACATTATGCGTATCACAAGTACGTTGTCACTTCGTTGCCCAACAATCAGCCTGCCAGTACTTGCACTGTAGAATACAGAATGTGGTTCATACAGACCATCCTTCTCGGAAGCCAGCGTTACCATCACTCCTCGCTCACCATCCACTTGTACCAAGTTGTTTGAATTGTACCCACAGACCAGCAGCCGACCTTCCTGTGACAAGTGTACACCCGAAGGACCTCGAAGTGCAGGATCTTCCAATGATGATAGGACCGTCCCATCCATAGACATGGTAAGGAGCCTGTTGTGAGTGGAGTCGGTCACATACAGTCGTGATTCACTCACTGCACATGTGAACACTGAAAGTAATGGAATATAACAAAATGACGTAGAACGTTACACCTGAATCTGGTTTATGAATCTGCTCGATGTACAAGTCGAAGAAATATTTAAACCGCCTTATACACGCTAACATTTCGTAAATATTGAAATCTTTGGTAAATCAAAGGTTTTAATTATTCATTTTAATTAATCCGGAAATTTAATTAGATGCTGAAGAACTTGAAAGTAAATATACTGATTTTTTTTTCATTCCAGGTTGAGCGGGCATAATTATTATAACAATAACACATTCGAATGATAATAAAACATGTGTTCTAAACTCAAAATAAGTAACATACTTATGAACGAAACACAATTAACACATTTTCTAAACGTCACCTCAATGAAGTGTGATTTCTAAGTAATGTTATATTTCTTATATATATGTATAAAAAATCCTGAAATATATCGTTGCAGATATCCATTTGAAAGTTCGCAGTATAACAATAATTTCTTTCGAACAGATTTTGCTGGTTCTATTTTTTGCACGAATACCTTGTATTATTTATAAAAAAGAAGCTTCGAGAAAGAGCATTGAGATACGCGGTTTAGCAGTCGATATGTTTGATTCTAACGTGATCACCATTGCCATCAAAATCGACATGTATGTACGTTTCGAAAAAAATCAAATTGTATGGTACGTAAATATATTTCTTTCATGTTCAGCTTTAACTGTTGAAATAATATATACAAAGTGAATGGTTAAAGTCGACATCCGGCCACCTCACGTTTAGGTAAGATAGTAAGGATTAGCGCGAATGGTTAACAACTTTATAACCAGAACAGAACAGAACAGAACAATACTTTATTACTCCCAGGTATACATAGATACAACATGGGGAACATATTAAATACACAGTACAAAATACATATTTTGTTTCCGGTTCAAGTGGGGGACATTTTGGTGTAGGGGGAAGTCATATAAATANGTAATTGAACTAAATTTATGAATAATAAGATGTTTACTTGTAAGAAGTCATAAATAATTTTTTAACTCGGTCTACTGAATACTTTGTTTGTATAGTATAATGTAACCCTTTTTCATCGATTATCCACTGTAGTTTTTTTAACCATTGTTCTGAATTATGCGACACCGTCATGTACGTTGTGTAGTTATACACGTGTGTAACGGTTTAGTAAATCGGGGATTAATCATTTAATTCACGTATATTCAGTATAGTTCATTCAAATTCTTGTGACATTAACATGTGGTATGTTTTAATGAAATTCATAATATTATGTACCATTGCAAGTAAATATTAATTTGCATCAATCTGAAATAAGTGAAATTCAATTATTTTAAAAGATGTGCGTAAGTCTAAGACTTGCGTAAGTTGCTTAGTAAAACGGTACCCAGTCCAGCAAAGTATTCACTCTGGTCAGGGAAAAGCAAGGTTGGTCGAATCAACATGAATCAGGATCTGACAGGAGGTTGGAGTTTGAGGCTGGACGGCATCGGTTTTATTTTTTGTATATATTTTGTATTTATTTATTTTGTATTGTTTCTTTTCTCCCATTGTATTGTCTTAGCATACTGTAAGACTGCACATGGGTCAAGCCTCATATTAACATGAGTTATTGTGTATTTACACGTTTGCATATTTATTTGAAATCCCCTATCGTAACGAAATATATGAGTGTTGTATGCGTGTAATTCTAGCGTTTACGCCTAAAGTATTGTTTGATTTTATTGCAAAATAAGCTGAGATCTTTTAGGCAATTGTAATTCTCGCTTGATGCAAGCGAGTAGAATTTGACTTCGAAGTGACATCCGATACCAACCATCTACCCACCGCAATTAATCGCGGACAAGTATAACAAACAAATCGGAAAATGATCGACGCAGTCTTATTCTTTCGAAATGATAACGCAAAAAAAAATGGTTTCAGAGTTAATAATTTCAGTATTGTTGACGACAAATGTATAGTCTGTACACAATGTAATTTAACAAATTACTATAGCGTCTACGAAGCTTTTGTAACTTTCACTTTTAAAAGAAGTGGCTTTTTGGAAAGTAATTGGTTTAAATATGTACAGCAAGTACATGTATATCAAGGACACGTACTTTGACTTGTTCTTTCTTTGTACACTTTACAACCGGTACATTTCTTATTTAAACAGCGTGTCTCATTTTCTGCATCTAGTTATATGCGGTCCCAATATTTTCTTCTGAACGCTTAAGAATCATATTTCCGGCATTCTCCAATAAGACCATGCTTTATTTTCAAAAGTGTTTTTTAAGACATGGCACTCGCTGGACAGAGACAATTTGGTTACCATATCATCATTTCTTATCATACCGCACGGAACATGTCTAACCTTTGCGGTGTGTTCGTTTACAGGGCAATCGCTGTGGCCATTCATGTTGCCTCGCTGAGGACCGGTCAAATCTCTACTCAGTGGTTATAACGAAAACAACCCTTCGTATACACTAGGATCCAGTCAAATCGCTGCATTGGAATTGTGGATAGCAGAAAATCGGTTCTCATCCTATTGCAATGCTCGGCACCACTCAAATCGTTTGGAGGAGGTTTTAAACAAAGCAAACATGGTTACTTTCTTCATCGCTCTGATCTGAACCAGTAAAATCTCTGGGCAAAAGTTGTCGATTGAGCAAACTCGGTTTTTAACTCATCGCTATGCTCAGAACTGGTAACATCTGTGCGCGGGGGTTGCATACACAATTTGGTGTCAATCACTTTTTTCTACGATCGGAAAGGTCAAATCTTTAAGCGGGGATTGATAACAGAGAACAAACGTATCGTTATAATACCGAAATGCATTATAAAAACTGTAAATACACACGCACAACGTTTTGCTATTACAAAAAGAGCAATTCCCTTTCCGTCGTTTTCCGTTAGAGTCGTATTACTTGTTTAGCCTTTAAGGTTCAATGTGAAGCTTATTATTTACACGATGACCATCGTCGTTCGATACTTGCGTAGAAAATATGTGTTTGTTTGCTGATAATTGTGTTGTCAACATACCTTCTCAATCGGACTTCTTTTATACTAGTAACACATGATGTCTGTTAATTGGGGATACACCAGGTTAACCGATTAACCTAGTGTACGATCTGATAATCGGTTTTATTTTCAATAATATGTTTACATGATATTTTTTTAATTAAAATTTAACTTCATATATGTGAGGAGTTGGGGCTATTAATGGTAATTGACACGCGATAAAAATCAATTGTTTGAAACTTTAGTCTGCTTATTTGCTGATTTGTCAACGAATATACATGATTGAATGATCGCAACAATAAATTGATTAGAAATATCAATTTTATCAATATTTGTTGCAATCCTATCCAATTAAAGTCGTATTTTCTCTATAAGAATTTATTTTTTTAATCATTTATTTTTGTCATCAACGATCACCACCATCATGCACCAGTCTGGCAGTACCATTATAATAATAATAATAATGACAAGTGTGCTCGACCTCGAGTTACCCAGAAAGTAATGTTTATGATATATGCTCGCAGCACGGTTGAAGCGAAGTTTTCCGATTAGCCATATTTGCGAAAACGCTCGAAGAGTGAATATACAAAAATGTAACTAAAAGACATTTTTTCCTTGATCGCCCTATTGCTCGGAAATTTCTAATTATCGCCTACTCGGCTTTTAAAAGTAAACGAAATTTATAGTTGATTGTGCATTTTATTGCGGCATTGCAAATTATTGCGACATTCAGCGTTACAGATGTGACATATAGCGCGAGATGGTTTTCTAGCATATAGCGTTTATTGCCACGTTTAGCATCAGCCTTGCGACATTAAATGTAATGTCAAATTAGACGAATAGCGTCGATGCGACATTACTGATTTCCTTAAAATATTGATAATTGCGTATACTCAGGTCTTGGTGTGCTTAACAATGCAACTTGCTTTGATGATGTAAGTTTGTGGAATTCGATACGGATATGATATAAAACTATCAAAATTATTAAGTTATGTCTTAGAACAAGGAGTAGTTATCTATTTATTATATGTCCGGAATGATGTGTAATGTGTTATAAAATGCTATATTTCGGAAGCCCCCTCTCCCGGATAACTTTCAATGTCTTTGTCCGGAACAGAGAGTCCAGTTATTATTTACTTATTTTGCAGCCGTTTACTTTTCCGAGTTCCACTGCATGAGGCTGCAGTACAGTCCCGTATGTAAATATGCAATTTACAATATTTTCGAATGTAATAAAACGTGGTGGATTGGGGCTTGCAACGGAAAGAAAAAGAAACTTCATCTAATTGTTGAATATTATCTGTATATTCACTGTCTACAGAAAATTATAAGCAATAATCAAGCTAAATTATGGTTAAAATATGAAAACCAAATTAATAGATTTGATCATTAAATAAGGACATAACTCATTTCCATACCTGATTGTTTTTAAATGAGATATCGCTTAAAAAAAACTAGTTAAGCCCTAGTAGAAAAATAGTATCTATTTCAATGACACCATTATGCGTATCAATGTTGTTATAAAAGATGTGTTGCCTTAAATGGCTTCCTTTATGACACTGTTTCTTAGAAACATGCAAAACCTATTTATTTTCAAAATAATCGAAACGGATCATCTGCCCAGTACAGTGATTTACGACTAAAAATCCAAAATCATTAGAGAGACATGTAATCTATTTTAAATTATATTAGTATAGATAATAGATAGATACTAACAACGAACGAATATTCGGCGTAAACATTATTCTAAATTAAAATGCGTTTTGTTGTAAACTTTCAAAAAAATGAACCAGTAGCGAACGTTTTGTATACGTGGCGTTACTTAATATGGGTAAATATGTTATAAAGATAAATAGGTTAAATAAAATTCAAAGAAAACATCATGTTTAATATGTTAACGGCAATATTGTTCTTCTGACTACATGTAAGTAATGCGGAGTAGGATTTCAAGCTTCTGAACAGTGCTAATTTTATTGTCAGCCGAACAAGATTAAATTAATTTACTCGTATGTAGCAATTAAATGTTTCATGTAAGACAGCTTACCTGTATATTCACTTGATTTATCTTCGTAGATTTTCTTCACTAGCTGACCATCCATTCTGTACTGATACAAGGCAGTACCTGATGTAACAAACACATTCCCTTTAAAATATGCGATTCCAAAACTGAGATGTTTAAATTTAAGTGACCTGCCTACCACTATCTTACTGTTGTTGACAGTGAGGAACTGGACCATGCTTGTACCACCGTATGTAACAGCGAACTCAGTAGGACTGATCATGCACATGTCAAGTGGATAGTCGGGTAGGTCTGTGTGAGCGACAACTTTGTACTGCATATCAATCAGCTTAATTCTCTTGTTTTCGCAATCCGCAACAAGAAGCTCTCCACTAGGTAGTTCAACAATGCCCCGTATATTACAGGTTACCTTATCGAATGCTAGTTTGACACTGCGAAGCATATTCTCTTTACACTTAACTATCTCGCCTG
>VMBQ01011132.1:14017-24037 GCA_007657795.1 Dreissena rostriformis | reverse complement strand
CAATCAAACCCAGTGTTTTATTGCCCTATTTACACTGTAAAAGTCACGCAATGCACTCGTACTCTTGCACTCTGGACCAGTAGACGATTTATTGCATATCTTACGGAGGTTACGGAGACTCTTGCAAACGTTTCGATCAGAACGTACCTAATTTTAAGTCCCAGTGTAACCCTTAATTGTCCGATCCCTCTCACCAATCTGTGGTGTTACATCCGGTTGTTCGGCATCCCTCTGTTGTCATGATATCAGCTGATGATCACTACAATTATGCAACAGAGCAACATTTCAAGTTTGTTCGAATCATGTCCCTGGCGTCAAAAGTTGACCCGCACTGGGCTTTACTTATTTCCCATATAAGTTCCCCTCGCACATATTTCTCATGGGAAGCTTGTATGGTAGCCCGGATTTCGTGTGTGCGTTTACTTTTTCTTCTAATGCGGTGCTGGGGTATTTGAGTCACGTTTGTGACAAAAGCCTAGTTTATAGTGGAACAGAGGTGGTAAGTATAAACGTTTTATTCAATCAAGGCGTATTTATTGCTAAAAAGTAACACACTGTCAAGTGCATGTCTCAATCAAATATGAATCAGTATTAATAACACGATATGGTCATTAACAATAAACAATTTAAATTATGTTATAATAATTGAGCCTCGCTCTGGAAAAACGGGATTAAATGAATGTGCGTAAAGTTTGCAAATTAAACAAATACTAAAATACTATAAAGTAACAGTAGGTTTCGTATTAAACAACATTTTTATTAAGAAAAGTCGTACACGCTGTCCACAGACAGCTCTTGTTAATAAAACGTCGTATTACATTAATCGAAAATCGCTTGTTCTAACAAAAACTCGCTAAAATTCATTTGAAAAAAATACCGTTATAAAACAACGCATACACCATTTAAAGCATTCTATTAATAAACAAATATGGGTCTCGCTCTGTGAAAACGGGGTGTAATGCATGTGTGCAAAGTGTCGTCCCAGATTAGCCTGTGCAGTCCGCACAGGCTAATCAGGTACGACACTTTCCGCTTTTATGATATTTTTCGTTTAAAGAAATACTAATCTTGACGAAATTCCAGTTTAAGCGGAAAGTGTCTTCCCTGATTAGCATTAGCCTGTGTGGACTTCACAGGCTTATCTGGGACGATACTTTACGAACATGCAATAAACCCCCTTTTCACAGAGCGATGCTCAATTGATTTCTTTTCTATTTATTGTGTGATCGGTCAATAAACAACCATTTAACGAACGCTCTGATGCGTACAGGAATTAAACCACAATGGGCATTTTTTCAAGTAGCCTGTTTTACGATACTCGAGTTATTTCACACGCAAAAAAGAATATACTTTGACAGAAATCTGCCAAATCTATATGCAAGAGAATTACTGTACATGTAATAGTTAATTTAGCGAATACGAGATTAGCAAAGTCTAGCAAACATGATCGAACACTCTTTATGGAATACCAAAAAAAAGTAATCGAGAAAATCGAGGGTCGGTCTTTTAACAACTTGTAAAGACTTAATGCTTACTTAATACGAGTTACTAATGTCTGTCGGTTACTTTCTGAAAGAAATATCGTAGCCTTATTTTATACTGAACGTGTGATTCCTTACTCTATTCTTTATTGAAACATGCTCTTCTTGCTGGATACATCGTAAATAACTATAACAAAAAATATTAAAATTAACGCCGTTTATCTTTTTGAAGACAAGACAGAACGTTTTCTATTTTGCTTAGTTTTTTTAACCATGGCGAAAATTTCCGTTATTCATTCTGAAAAACATGTCTGAAGGTCAATTAAGGTGAAAACCTGGGTAAGACAGCTACGCCGAAAAATGATTATATTGAAATAGACGATCATGTCCCTTTAAACGCGTTTGTCTATTACAATTGTTATTTACTAGACGCCCTCGTCAGGTCAACGCTTGCACGGTTGGCAAGCCACAACGGTGTTTTAATTGCCGTATCAGTGCAAGCGAGCCGTAACAGTGCATGCGAAACATTTATTATACTTTTGTCAAACGTAGCGGTCAGAACGTTCCTAGTTTTGGAATTAACGTCTAGGAGAATGAACATCACATGCCGTAAGTAACACATCTATGTACGTTCTAAAATTTATTTGAAATAGCAATTAATGATGTTACTTAAAAATATCGGTTTTAAATATTCTGTATTGTAACGTAACGGGAAAATATCTATGATACGAATTTGAAACAAGTGTGATAGTTTCGGATAACGTAAGTTAAACAGATGCTAGACTCAACAGATGTATATCAGTGGAAAATGTAATAATATGAAACCTCACTCAACAAAGCCGTTAAGGTTGCTATAAACATCGAAAGTATGGGTCCTTACATATATTATTGAATAGTTTATGAAACCGTAACAGTGCATGCAAAACATTTATTATACTTTTGTCAAACGTTACTAGTTTTGGAATTAACGTCTAGGAGAATGAACATCACATGCCGTAAGTTACCCATCTATGTACGTTCTAAATTGTATTTAAAATAGCATTCATGATGTTACTTAAAAATATCTGTTTTAAATATTCTGTATTGTATACAGACATATATTATTGAATAGTTTATGAAACATTACAAAGTGGCCAATGATAAAAAAGTCACAAATGTTTAGGTTTCCACTCGGATTAAATTAACGAAATAGATACAAGGATGAAATGTTAAAACCACCGGTTAAAGCCATTGGGAAATTGACATTAGTTGGGTGGACAAGTTTCAACTTCATGACAATTTGTATCCAACCATATGATAATAATTATACATTTTGTAACAGGATATTATACATGTGTTGTGGATCACATCTGTATTATTTACTTGCAACGTAGGTTTGCGCTTTTTAGATATAAAGAGGGTCATATTTTATATTCTCCAGTTCAGCTCATTTTGAAAACTAGCTTGTATCAGAACATTTACACTTATTGCTGAATTCATAAAATTGAAATTGACAATTGTTGTTAATTACTTTGAAATTAAACTATTTAGAAACTTTGTGTAACAATTCAATAACATCATATAATTATTATTCTTTTTAACAGAATTAAATTGGAAATAACTTTATAAAAAACTTTGTTCTGAATTGTATTATTGTGTCGTCGTTTGGAGTTATTGTGTTGTGGTTTCGGGTAACGCTACAGTATTGCGCTCTGCTGTTTTATTGTTGGTGTTGAAATTGACGAAGAGCATGCTGATTATAAAGTTGTACACATGCTGCTGCTGCGACTAATGATGATGATGATGATGATGATGTACGTGATGATGAAGAAAAAGAAGAAAATGATGCTGATGATAAAAATAATTATTATGAGGTTGTTGTTGTTATTGTTGCTACTGCTTCTGCTGCTGCAGCTGATGATGATGATGATATATTTATTTAAATAGTGTTAAATAAGTGCAAGAACATGTTTATTTTGTCACCACGCGTTAAGGCATTTCTTCAGACGTTTTGTTTGCTCATTTCTTTCTTAGATAAATAAAAAAATATTCTTTGTTTACTTGTTTAGCATAAGTAGTTTAGTATTATAAGACCTATCTATCAATACTAATATGCACGAAATTTGTTTCGCTGTCACTACTCATTAATTAGTCAACGTCTTGGATGTTCTACATGAGACAATTGTATCACGTTCTTTTCATACGTGCAGTAAGACGTATGTTTGTAATCATGTAGATGCACGAGATTTGTTAAAATATTGTCAACGATCGCTTAGTCACTTCCATTATTTCCGCTTGTCTTCATTAGGTAAATGACAAATGTTCGTTTATTAACTTCCGATTATTAAGAATCAATTAAAGTGCATATTACTTGATTGATTTACGGCTGTGTTTGTGAAACTCATTCACGCAGTCCCAAAACTTTGAGAAATGAGCGTGAAACTACTTTATTTGAAAGTCCACAGATTCTTTTCTCATGTCTCCATTATTCATTGTTTACTTGTTTAGCATAAGTAGCCTAGTAGTATAAGACGTATCTATCAATACGTATATGCACACAATTTATTTCACCGTCACTACTTTAAAATTAGTCATCGTCTTGGACTGTCTGCTTACATGAGACAATTGTAAAATGTTCGTTTCATATGTGCAATCAAAGGTATGTTGGTAATCATGTAAATGCACGAGATTCGTTAAAGTACTATCAACGCTCGCTTTGTCACTTCCATGTACGGGTTGCCGCTTGTCTTCATTAGCTTAATGACAAATGTTCGTTGTGTTTTTACCTCCAATGATTGAGAATAATGAAAGGTGCATATTGTTTGATTTATTATGGAGGCGATTGAATGCTCATGCATCTATTTCCAGCACATCGATGAATGAGCTTAAAACTACTTTATTTTAAAGGCACATGTTCACATATTTTTATTGAACTTAATTCAATGTCTTAGAATGTCCGACCTAAATATGTGTACTTAAAATTTAAATAACGAAAAAAAAGGCAAATAAACAAGAGAAGAAAATAAAAAGAAGACTTTGTGCAATTGTTTCAAATGTTTAATTTTGTGTAACATGATATTGCGGTCCATCGTACCTTAACGTTCTACTTGATGCAATGATACCAGTATTTGATATTGGTTAAAAAACCTATTAGTATTTATACAATGTAACTTAATATGTAATTACTTATTGAAATCTTCTGAATGACATGAATGTTTCATGTAAATTCTTACGCATATACGAAAGCAATAAAGGCTGAACTAATGACCTTTAAGTGTGACCATGACCTTGAGCCGACGTGACTGACTCGTGTCTTCTGCACATCGTCTTAATGACACGAAAACTGCAGAGGAGTTTCATGAAAACCTTAAAAGTGTATGTGAGATAGCTAGCCGACACGACAATAGGCTTACAATGTTGACCTTGAAGTATGGCCTTGCCCTTGATTTGGTAACTGACTCATACCGTCTGCACATCAATGTTTGTTGAAAAATCCTTTAAAGGAGTAAAGGAGATTTGAAGCGGACACGAAACTGGAGGCTCAAGCGTTTGAAATTCAAGTATGACCTTGACCTTTAGCTGGTATGACTGAGTCATTCCTTCTGGTGATTGCCTCAATGTCTTTATAATTTCATGCAAGTTTCATTAAAATCAGTTATCGTGTCAATGAGATGTGGAGTGGATACGAAATAATTCCTACAATCCCCTCCTGTTTTAGGCGGGGAATGAAAATAAAATGTTCTGAAACAAAATTATTAATTTGTTTAAAATAAATGCGTTGGATACAATGCATTAAATCAGGCGTTTACAAAACCGGAAATTTCGTCTCCCCCTCCACTTGATTTTTTAAAGATTTGTACAATGCCCTAGTCAAATACATCTTTTGAGATTTAAAACAAATTCCACACTAATTTGCATTGGTTTGTCATCAACCAAAACACGTTTTACTTTTGATTTCAGACTTTGCAATAGGTGCTTTGTTCTCAGCTTATAATTTCAAACTTAAGTGAACAGACGGGTACACGAACTGGAAATGACATTATTTTTGAGACGTCATTATGCTGCTTTTAACTCAGAGGAGCGAATCATGCCCATTCGGTTATCTTCCTTTAATGTGTGTTGCTATGATACGTTTAAAAGACTGAATTGTGCAAACAATTTCAACTTCAGTGCCATCAGCGCTTGTTTTTTTTTGCTTTTACAGGTCTCACACCGAAATCGGCCGTGAAGTGGGGCATTGTGTTGTGCGGGGCGGGGATGTTCCTCTATGTGATAAAGTACGACCCATCAGGTTTGAAAGTCTCTTTTTGGAAAACGAAAAAATCTAGGGTATATCTTTAAAATTGAGGTGGGGTTGATTAAAATGATGGCATTTTCCGAGCATTCTGATTAAGTGTTTTTTCTTTGGACATTTTATATTAGAATTTTGGACAGGATTTTAGCGCAAAGTGCATGTTATTCCTCTCCTATTTGCAATGAATTTAACAGTTAAAATTGTGCCTTTAAAATTATGTGTAGTGTAGTACAGATGATGCATTTATGTTGACATTTTCATTGTTGAATATATGAATTATGATAATTGACTATTCTATAACCACATCATTCCGTTGTATGTAGACACGGTATGTTGACAAAAAATCATAAATAATAAAAAAGTTATTGAAGAGAACGTTTGTCGGCATGGGGTTGATGTTGCATCGATATTGACTACTAACATTTTTTTTTTAATTATATGCAAATTAAATTCACATGCAATTAAATTTAATACTGGTTTCGCACACGCTGTGATTAATGTGAATGTTTATTTCAACAGAACTCTCTATATACACACCATGTTATTTATTTGCCTAATGTTTGTGTCGGAATCGGAAGAGTTTATTTTGAGATGAACTTATTGAACTCCCACCGTTAATGCCCGTCCATAAAGTGTCGTCCCATATTAGCCGGTGAAGTCCGCACATGCTAATCCGGGACGACACTTTCCTCCAAAACTTGATTGGTGTTAAGGAGAGANTCAAGAACCACCACCACCACCACCACCATCATCCTCATCATCATCATCATCCTCATCATCAACAACAACAACACCGTTAGGATGTTTCCGTTTCTTTTGTTCAGAAGGCACGGATATAATCCTTCTGGCCTACATGCGGTCCGGCTCGACTTTCCTCGGGAACCTGCTGGGCTGGAGACCGGATGTTTTCTACTGGTATGAGCCACTGCGAAACTTACGACTGTGGAACTACATCCGGGACGGTGACCTTTTGTGCAATCTTATTCAGCCCTCTTGCACTATAATGTAAGTCCATCGTTTTCATCAACATAGTTGTATTTTGTAGTGTGGAACTATTGATTTTAGCTCGAGGGCATAGTAGTTATAAGGTATCAAGTTAAAGTCTGTTTTGTGTGAAGAACCGTTACTTATCGTAATAGATAAAATCGCAATGATTAACCGCCGCGCATAGTGATTGGTTCCGAGCATAGGATTATCGTATTATTGTCGCAATTACATGTATATACCTCGTTATGATGGTCGATTAAAGATACTTGTTCAAAGTTTGCCAGAATATTTATTCAAAAAGGAATGTATGCATCCCCTTCAAACAAGCAAAATATCACTTTATGTGCGTATATTGATGATCATAGATGGCGATCGTAAAAATTATACGTGTTTCTAACGTTTTTTTCATCGAAAAAAATGCATTTAACGTGTATGACCGACATTGCGTTTTTACTTCGTGACATATTTGCCCTTGTTATTATAATTGCTTAAATTATTCTAAATATGACAGTTTGATGGTAAATTAATGTAATGGTATTTTTCAAAAATAGAAAAAAACTGTGCACGAGTCCCTTTAACGTCTTTAAATTTTGTTTCCTTCGCGAATTTTGACAGTAAACCATAGGCGAACAGATACATTACGTAGGAAATAACACGGATTTGCATACAGGTACAACAATACAAACTAGATATTCTTTTAGAATAGGTCTACCGTGAACTCGTTAACGCGGAATTTGCCTGAAAAGTGTATATGTGTGTATCTCGAAGGTTATGAAGTTCTAAGGCTACGCTATGTTAGGACAAACACTTCTTCTTTATAATCTTACAAGACTCACGCATATCGAGAAAATTGTTTTAAGTATAGCTGCAGAAAGACATTCAATTTTGGTGTAGTATTTTGCCAACCTGTCCGTTCACCACCATACCAAGCTCACATGCGCGTGTAGCAACCACTGTGCTTACCGGACAGCCAATAGTTTGCTAACTTTTTAACTGAATATATATCGAAAGAAGTCTGTATTTCTAAAGGGTTCATTTTGTCTGTTGGTATAAAAACAATATCCTTCGTGTGTGTGTGTATCATTTTGTTGAATATCAAGGGAGACTACTAGTAAGATACGAGATGAAATGTGTCCTGTTCTGAGGCAACTGGGCAAAATGCTTGTGCGTAAATTGTCATCCCAGATTAGCCTGTGCAGTCCTACAGGCTAATCAGGGACGACAATTTCCGCTTTTATGGAATTTGTTGTTAAAATGATAACTCTTCTTAGCGAAAATCAGTTCAGGCGGAAAGTGTCGGACTGCACAGGCTAATCTGGGACGACACTTTACGCACATGCATTTTGTCCAGTTTTCTCAGAACGCGACACAAATGTCAAGGTGCGTTAAATATTGTTCTCGGCTTTTGTCGAAATTTCTCTTCACAAACGCTGTTTGCATCCAAGCATTTTGCATCATTTTAGGCGCAATATTACAAATCTTCTTTTGCATCTTTTTGAGGAGGAAAAAATTCCTCTGAAATGAAGAAAAGGCAAGACAAATGCCTTGACAGTTGGCCGTTTAATAAATGTTATATGACCCAATAAGAATTGGATTTTGTGTTAGCAAACCTGAGTGGAGATACAGTCCAGGGTACCGTTTTACTAAGCAACTTACGCAAGTCTTAGACTTATGCACATATTTTAAAATAATTGAATTTCATTTATTTCAGATTGATGCAAATTAATTTTTACTTGCAACGTAACATTATATCATGAATTTCATTAAAACATACCATATGTCAATGTAGCAAGAATTTGAAGGAACTATACTGAATTTAAAAATATGTGCGTAAGTCTACGAATTGCGTCAGTGGCTTAGTAAAACGGTGCCCGGGACCTTCAGGTCGCAATGCAAAAAAAAAAAACGCAATTTACAAAAATGCAGAAAATACTGGTCCCATTAAGCAAGAATACAGTTGAACTTCTGTCAAGACAGAAACTTGCGACGTCCAGACTAATGATTTCATTTGGTATTTTAAATATGACTAAAAACAATTGCATTCATGTGGTTGTTGTTATTATTGTTATTCATTTTGTTTACATATTAAAAGGTCAAGCTTGTTTTGGTTGTTGGAATGTAACGCTTTTGGATCGTCGTTTTGCTAATCTATGAAGATCGCCCATTTAATAAAAAAGAATGAAAGGTCTTACTATATTACTCTAGCATGTGTTTCATGCTTTTCCTGTATTTTTCTTAAATAATTTAAGAAGTACAATAAACAGACGGTAGTGATATTCAGAATTCGCTTCAATAAATTTGCATTATGTTCTTACCAGGTTGTCAAATTTAGGAATTTTAGGCGATTTGTGTACAGTTAAATTATATTTTGCCAGTATCTGTGTCGTATGACCTTTTTAGACGTTACGCGCGACGTCTTTTTGCGTTGTAGAATACAAACATGACATTTATGATGAATTGTATGATATACAATTCTGATGTACACTAACTATGTTTTAAGAATGTTGTGACGATAGATTTGATTTGTGTTTTAATTTATTTAAATTGGTATAAAATATAATCGAAAACATTTGTAATACAATCTTGTCCTATTTCTTTAAAAAAATATGCTTACAACATAGTGAGTGCACTAGTAACTAGTTTTTACTTCTTACGAAAAAGTTATTATTAACTTGCGAATTATTTTGTAAATTAATACTACGTTTGCTAAGTCTCTACCCGGCATATTAAAGACACCTAAGGTCGTTGCACACAAGCTAATACGCGCAAACCGCTATCTGGGGCTTTACTTACATTTTATGTTTCAGGTACAAACAATTTTTGGTAAATTACTCGAAATCCAATCCCATAGGGTCACCTTATAAACTGACCAATTTTCAATGCCTTTTATTTGCCTTTTCGTTTTTCTTATTGTGCATTCGATACAATCCACATTAAATTTCGTCAGCTGCTCTCTAATGTGGCGTGTTCTGAGAAAACTGTGCAAAATGCTTGTGCGTAAAGTGTCATCCCAGATAAGCCTGTGCAGTCCGCACAGGCTAATCCGGGACGACACTTTCCGCCTTAACTGGATTTTCGCTAAGAAGAGACATCATTTAAACGGAAAATTCAATAAAAGCGGAAATTGTCGTCCCTGATTAGCCTGTGCGGACTGCACAGGCTAATCTGGGATGACAATTTACGCACAAGAATTTTGCCCAGTTTTCTCAGAACACGACACATATGTTGTCAACAATTTGATATTGTCGGAACGATAAAAAAAATTAACTCATAAGTCAT
>VMBQ01011132.1:0-12073 GCA_007657795.1 Dreissena rostriformis | reverse complement strand
GCATGCTAACCTGGGACGATACTTTACACACATGCATGCTAACCTGGGACGATACTTTACACACATGCATGCTAACCTGGGACGATACTTTACACACATGCATGCTAATCTGGGACGATACTTTACACACATGCATTAAACCCCGTTTTCAAAGAGTGAGGCTGATTTCAAGACATAATATGAGCAATTTATTTTGTAGTGTATTATTTATCAAAAACATTTCACAAAATACCCGGTACACATTGTGGTTTACATTTTCAGCCCCGAAACTGACAAGAGATCCCTGCAGAATGCTCTGTCTCTGCTTGATGACATCTTACACTGCCGGCTGGCCCATCGGGTCAACGAATCCACGGACCTCAATTACTCACCGGAACAAGCATGTATGTTATCTTTGCCTCCGTATTTTATATCATTTTTTATTTAATAATTACAATTGTTTGACTCTATTTCTTACTTATAATCTTGGTAGAACTATACTAAATCAAATATTTTACATCGTAGAGAGACCGTTGTTTTTTTGTACATGTTTTTTTTTTTTCTTATTCAGCATTTGAATGAAGTTAACAACCTGCAAAATTATTGCGACAAAAAATCACGTTAAGTTTTTGCCTTACTATCTAACCAGTGCTTTATGGTTGACTCGTATTAATATAACTATACATTTAAGCCTCAATCTGGGGAATCGGGGCTGAATGCATGTGCGTAAAGTGTCGTCCCAAATTAGCATGTGCAGTTTGCACCGTCTAATCAGGGTCGACACTTTCCACTTTGATTGTGTTCGTTGTTTAGGGGAAGTCTCTTCTTACCGAAAATCCAGTTTTCGCGGAAAGTGTCGTCCCTGCTTAGACTGTGCGGACTGCATATATGTATGAAATTGCACTGTCGGGCATTAAATTAGAAAAATATTTACAAACTGATAAATCCCCAAGATCCTTAAGGATTCTATTTGTGACGTCAGTGGTTGACTTTCAAAACAGCGTCAAAATTATGTCCGTTGTCTTGGATACTTGAATAACGATTTCAAACGATTTTTTAGCGCAAAATGCGAAGAGCTTTAACAGACAAGGGGAATTCTCAACTAGATAAGACAATCTATGATGAAACTCAACACCTAAATGACAATATGTGCAATTTGTGTTGAACTTTTAAACAGAAATAGTTTTAACCCAGTAATTTTGTAAATGGTGCTCTCTTTAAATAAGCGTGCCAAACGTAACCTCCCTTCCTCAATTATTTTAAGGCTAAAGAAATCACTGGATAATAGTATAAACGAGCCTTGCTCTGTGAAAAGGGGATTTAATGCATGTGCGTAAAGTGTCGTCCCAGATTAGCTTGTGCGGTCCGCACAGGCTAATCAGGGACGACACTTTCCCCCTTAACTGGATTTTTGTCAAGAAGAGTCTTCCTTTAAAAGAAAAATACAATACAAGCGGAAAGTGTCGTCCCTGATGCATTTTACCCCCTTTTCACAGAGCGAGGCTCAAATGTAACAATTTATTGATGGGTTAAATATTTAGAAAACTGCTATTGTTTCAGCACCAAGTTGGCAAAGACATTTGAACTGCACGGCTGCCAACAACGGAAGCAAACTGCATCCAAAGTGAGTTTCTTATCTCGTAGAAGACTGCCATAAGGCGTCGCATCGAATGGTCAAAGCACTCCGAATAGACCTAAACAGCGCCTCTTTACTGCTCGATAACAATCCGCGATTAAAAATAGTGCAGTTGCTACGCGACCCGCGCGGGATAATCAATAGTCGTTTGCGCACCTTTTGGTATGAAGCATTTTTGAAAACGGACCCGGAAATAAATGACGACATTCAGGTGATTTGTTCTCGTTTGCGTAATAACATGGAATCCGGAAATCGTCTGCTGAAAATATACCCTAACCGAGTGAAGTTGATTCAATATGAGGACGGATTCAATGTGAGAAGCCCAAAGATAAGCAAATTGTATGACTTTCTTCATATTGAAGAACCTAAAGAAATTCACGCGAACGAGATCAATAAACTTTCATCGTCATATTACGCCAACAGGACGGACGGGTTCAATCCGTTTTTATACCGGCAGCAGTTACCGTGGCGCGTGGTTGCTATGGTAAACAATCACTGCGCAGACGTGTTGGGCAGCATGGGTCTGCGCATGTTCAGCAGCGAAGCAGAACTCAGAAATGAAAGTATATCAGTGATATATTCGAAACTTACGTACACAATATTATGATAGAAATACGCATATCAGTGTCAAGAATAAGTGTCAGCTTTAAGCATGGACTGCTTCTGTTCGAAAGACATCGTACTTAGGTTTGAACAATGGCTGTCCGCTATTTGTTATCTATGTAGCATGGCGAATATTCATTTGAAGTATGCGAGCATCCATAGCATACGAATACACTCATAGTGAAAGTGATTAAACCAACTACATTCCAAGACTGACAGTTGATGCATATCAGCCGCGCTCTGGGAAAACCGGACTTAATGCATGTGCGTAATGTGTCGTCCCTGATTAGCATGTGCAGTCCGTATAGGCTAATCAGGGACAACGTTACACTTCCCGCATAGACTTGATTTTTGTTAAGAAGATAATACCTATAAAACAAAAAAAAAATCAATAAAAACTGAAAGTGGACTGCACATGCTAATCTTCGAAGACGCTTAACGCACATGCATGAAACCCAGTTTTTCCCGAACGAGACTCGTATTATTCAATACAGAACTGTTAGTTTACGGAGTTACTGGGAACATCGATATTGAAAATGTGAAATATTGGTAAAAAGTAGGTCACTAGGTCAAATATTATCATATTGACATCAAAGTACTCAATTTTCGCAATGAAATCTTAGGCTGATCCAGTATTACACATATTGACTAAGAAGCAACCCCTTGGTTGCATTTGAAACAAGGGCAGTTTGTTGTTGCCTGCCATCTGCAGTACATGATGTAATTATCATCCTAACTGCATTTAAACTCAACTTCGAGAGTTAGGAATATAATAATATAATATTTAATGTTAATATGATCCATCATTGTGATATATAAGACAAGAAAAGTGGGTGGGGTTAATGACAAATATAAAGAAAAAATGCCAAAATATGCGTGTTGATATATGTTGATATTGTTTCAGTTATCTCGCTCAAATAAGGATTAGAAAATATTTCCTGTATTTTTTCAAAGAGAAATATCGCTATGTAATACAATTGGATATGTATACAGACATAATAAGTGTGCAACAATAGGTATAATTGGAAAAGACAGAGTGTGTATACAGTGTACATCATTGAAGTTAGGAAGTCATAAACTGACCGAACAAACAACAGCCTTGCAGTAAACGTAAAAAAGGCTTTTCAACTAAGAAGCTTATTTCATATTAACTATAATTACTTGTCAACATAATAATGTAAAATGTATTATATGTTGATGTATATTTACGACACATACTGTTTCAAGTATGAACATATATATTTATATCGTTGCAATTAATATATTTGTAAAGTGTTACTTGTCTACATTATTTACTTAGTTTTTGTATTTGTATATATACACGGTTAGATTATACTTAAATGTGCTTATTGTCACCTCATTTTGTCAACATTATTAAATATACAAGTCATGTGACTGATCTGTTGCAATAGGTATGTATTATGCCATGTATACTCATATTCAAATATGTATATCCATTGTATAATGCAACTCTATGTTATCACATAACAAGATCATGCGAAAACAAGATCATGCTTCGCTAGCATCGAGTTTAACCACGTGTTCAAAGTTTCATAATGCGCATCGACCCATAGAAAGTTTTCCTTTGCGGCCTCGAGTCCCTGCTCGTACGCCCGCCGCGCTGTGCCGAGGTCCGGGGTTCGAGCCAGGAAACCCTGAAGGTCCGTGACGCGCTCGTGAGTGGTGAACTCCGCGGTGACGCCCGAGACGAGCCGCGAGAGTTGGAAGAGACTTCCGGCGAACCTCTCCCGGAAGTGGCACCAATTGGTCGTCAAGTGTTTCCAGACCTTGTCTAGCGAGGTTGGGTTTGCCGCAAGATCCGTCAAGGCTCGCACTGCTTCCGGCCCTGAAGTGGTCAACAGTGTAATTTTAAACAGTGCCTTTATTCAACCAGTGCTTATATTTGTCAACCAATCCTTGGACTACAGATAAACAAGGAATATACTTAAAATGTAAAAAACACAAGATAAGTTAGTTCACTGGACCTGTTCACAGATTGAGATGTTGACAAATTTCCATTTTTTTTATCACATATTTTTTTTTGTAAAAGTAACGCCCGCTAGATGAAAAAGATTTATTTACAAAATACGGAACTTCGTAACTGTCGTTTGCATGTTAGCCTATGCAATTAAGCATCTTAAAAAAATATCAAGAAAAAAATCGCCGAGACATGATATAGCGGTTTCATATTGTTTCTAATTTGTGTCAAGTGTTTTTTAGTTTCCATTATTTGGAATACGAAAAGACGACGTATGGCAGTGGATAGTATACCTTTCATTGTAAAAGAATCATCCGTTAACTGAATAAGCCTGTCCTGCAATGCTGAGTCCTCTGTGCACGTCAGGCCATAAAGGTACGCCTGCCTCTCATCTGTATTCAGAGAGGCGTTAAACCGCTCTAGGTTATACTCCCACTCTGAGACGTTGGCACTCTTCATTACCGTACACAATATGGCGGGCCGGATGTTCAGCGGCAGCGGGATGCCTCTTTCCCGGAAGGCGCCATACCATGCCCGAGAGTTGGCCACACATGTGGGATTCAAGAACTTGCAGCCGGCCGCGAAGACTTTAGCGTAGAGAAGTTTGTCTGAGAAGGTTGCTTGGGCGTTTGCAGAATTCACCAGCGCGTATTTGATGATGTTATTTGCGACGAGCTTAAATTTGGAATCAAGCGGGGTCGCTTGGACAAGTCTTGCTATTGTCCTAAGTTCGGAGATGGCGGCCGACCATGGCACGTAGTCATCTTCGAATAGTAAGTATTCAAACAGAGACAGAGCGGTTTCCAAGGGCAGTAACTTTGCTTTACTTAAACTGAAAGCATCGTCGATTATCTGCGCTCGATTCAACTTGTGTATCCGTGAATGGTCGTATATAAGGAACTGGGCGATATGGCCCCACATATCGGGACTATAGTTTAGTCTGTAGTAGCCTTTTTGCTGTAAGTTCCCGATGAGCCAGTGCCCATCTCTCGTCAAGTCCGGTAACCCCTTGTCTATAAGTAAAGTTTCCTCTCTTTCCAGCCAAATAATTGTCGAGCTACTTACAGTAAAATTTGCTTCAACGTCGGTTGTATATGTGAACGGAATTGTCCAAAGTAGCTTTTTGTTTGTTGAATTTTGCGTATCGGCTTTTTTTAAGTCGTTCAAGAATCTTGACTGGGTAATACGCAAATATCCCGGTCGTATCTGGATAACGTGAACAACGGGGTAGTTCGGCTGAAGTACCCATGTTCGCATTATCTCAGCAACGCTCGGTGAACCTTTTGGGTCGGATTCCATTGACGCAAAAAATCCATCGTGATCGGCATTCGAATACTCATAGCGCTGCAAATATCGCTTTAAGCCATTTAGAAAGTGGCTCGGACCAAGGAAAAACTNGCTCCTCAACTCTTCCGCTACATGACAATCATACAAAACCTTGCTAACACCACCCGCAACTGGCTCATTTATGATGAGAAATTTCGCCGACTCAGGGCTGCTTGCCCCTCCATTCCATGGGGAACGGTGCATATTGAGACCTTTCTCTTCTGCACCACTCTGAGTCAAGGCCAGTCCACCACTCTGAGTCAAGGTCAGCCCTTTCGGACCAATACCCAACCTGCTTCACATTTCAGATCCTTTCCAAACAGGTCACCCAACTCCCCCTTCTTCAGGAGAGGGTACTGTTGGGACTTCCAACAGGTGGGCACATGCGAAAGACCACGTTGCACCAAGTTGCACCAATGTGGAGGTTGCGAGGGCCCACACGGTGCTTTCCAATGCACCCACTCCAAAAACAGACGCAACAACTTCCCAGGACGCTTCCCACCCAAACCATCGACAAACGGCAAGCCTGCAACCCAACAGCAGCAGCCGCATCAGCAAAAATAACACACATTTCCAACTTCCAACTCCTATTCTCCTCCATAATTTCTCTCCACTCTTAAAAGGTTATGACCCTAACCTTTCCTTGTTTTTAAACAAGGGTTTTAGCCAGGGTTTCTCGCTCGGTTGTGAGGGAACGTTGTCAGCTCAACTATCCAATAACCATTCTTCAGTATCCAGTCATAGTGAATTTGTTTGTAACAAGCTTCAAAGTGAAATTCTTTTAGGTCGAATCAAGGGCCCTTACTTTGAACCACCACTCGAAAACTTCATATGCAGTCCTTTGGGCGTGGTACCTAAACGAGAACCGAACAGTTTCAGACTGATACATGACCTTTCATTTTCTCAATCACATTCTCGCTCAGTTAACTCTCTTATCGCCAAGAGTTATTCAGCTGTTACTTTGGAAACTTTTGACCATGTGGCTGCTCTGGTCCTGCAGTGTGGAAGAAATTCCCTGGTTGCAAAGGCTGACATACAAGATGCTTTCCGTATCATTCCCATTTGTCCATTGGATTACCATAAGTTGGGATTTTTCTTCAATGGAGGTTATTACTTCGATACAGTCTTACCAATGGGTGCATCTTCTTCAGTTTCCATCTTCGAAGCTTTGTCATCTTCTGTGCAGTGGATTCTACAAAACAAGTTTAATGTCCAATGTGTATCCCACATAGTGGATGATTTTATTTTTGTTGGTCCCGGGGACACAAGTAATTGTGCTCGAAGCCTGCAATCGTTTTTCAAACTTGCTCGACACATAGGTCTTCCAATCAAAGAATCAAAAACAGTCCATCCTACAACTAGAGTTGAGGTACACGGCATATTGCTAGACACAACCACTCTTACAGCTAGTCTCCCTCAATCCAAGGTAGAAACTCTTCGCAATCTTCTCAAATCTTTCAAACGTTGCAAGAAAACAACTCTAAAAAACTTACAATCCTTATTAGGTCATTTGAATTTTGCTTGCAAAGTCATCAAACCGGGTCGATGCTTTCTGCGACGCCTCTATGATTTGACAATTGGAGTTTCTAAACCAAACCATCATATTAGACTGTCAAACGAAGCCCGTTCTGACTTGTGTCTCTGGCACCTATTTCTAGAACAGTACAACGGGTGTACTTTGCTTACCGGAGATAGATTCATCTCGTCAACAACTTTGGATTTACACTCTGATGCTGCGGGTTCAAAGGGTTTTGCATGTGCACAAGGTACATCTTGGACCTATGGCATTTTTCCCTCCTATGCAAAAAAGCATCATATTAACATTTTAGAACTGTACCCAATCGCCATGGCAGTTTACATGTTCGGACATTTATGGTCCAACAAGAACATTCTCTTCATATGTGACAACATGGCTGTTGTGTTCTGTCTAAATAAACAAACTTCTAAAGATAAGCTGATGATGAAACTTATTCGCTCAATTGTTTTTCAAGCCCTCCGTCATAATTTCTGTTTCCGATCTAAACACATACCTTCTAAGGATAACACTATTTGTGATCTCCTTTCTCGCCTTCAGATTCAGGAAGCACTCAGAAGGGCCCCAAACATGGACAGGATTCCTCTTCCCATTCCCCTTGCAATGAGTCCAGCGAAATTGCTGCAGTGAAAGATTATCTGCTTCAAATGTCACTGGCGGCCTCAACCAGACGTGCGTATGACCGATTCTGGGCCAGGTTCACAGCGTTTATCTCTGATAGCAATATAGGCGTTTCATTACCGGCTACACATGAAACAGTAGCTTCATTTGTTGCACATTTGCATATGTTGGGTTACTCGCCTTCGACCATAAGCAGCCACCTGTCTGCAATTTCATACCGCCACCAAATAATTAATTTACCAGACCCTTGCAATTCATACTTAGTGCGACGTTTAGTGCTTGGAGCGCACAAATCAAACACAAAACCTGACTGCCGAAAGCCCATTCTTCTAGCAGATGTAACCCGTCTCATATTTGCTACAACTTTAATTTTCTCTCAAAACCCCTACATGCAGCTCATGTGCCAAGCACTCATCCTGGTAACGTTCCATGGTTTTTTCCGAATGGGGGAGCTTCTTTCCAAAAAAATTGGAATGGGGCACCATGTGGTTCAGTTTACTCATGTTACTGTTAAGAACAAAACAGTGCTCATACGTTTATATAAACACAAAACCAACAAAACCAGCAAACCAATAACCATTGTCCTTAAAGCCACGCCACATCCGTGTCCTGTCCGTACTTTGAAAAGATTTTTAAAGGTCAGAGGAAGCCACCCTGGACCGTTGTTCACTCTGTCCAACAACTTGCCACTCACCTTAGGATCTTTCAGACCATGGTTTAACAAAATTCTAACATGTTCCAATCTCGATCTCAAACATTACAAATTTCACAGTTTGCGAATTGGCGCTTGCACTCAAGCGGTCATCTCTGGAAAGTCTGAACAGGAAATCATGCTTATGGGCAGGTGGAAATCCAAAGCTTTCAGACGATATATCCGTCTGCCCCATGTCACCACATAACTCCCACAAACTCGTTTCATTTACAGACTTGTCCTTACCACATCTGTCACTTATAACTGAAGGTATTGGTTGTGTACCTTCAAGTTATTTCCCTTTACATAAAATATAGGCTTATTTGTGGATCTGATACAATGTTTATTTAATGACAACTGTGTATATACTATTACATTTTTTGTGTTTAGTACTAGTAATTCATTTACAGTCTAATCCTCACCACATCTGTAACTTATAACTGAAGTTATTGGTTGTGTATTTTTCAAGTTATTTGCCTTTATATTAAATATAGGCTTATTTGTGGATCGGATACAATGTTTATTTAATGCCAACTGTGTATATACTATTTCATTTCATGTGTGTTACTACTAATTATTTCTTTGTGTCCTCTGAATTTAATTGCACTAAGCGAGTGCGCTAACATGAAAAACCATGCTAACCATATGTAAATACCTGTACATAAAGCTTGTGTTGTTTTTTAATCAATTTCTTAGTGGTAAACTTCATATTTATGTTGTGTATATTGTTCATGTTCAATTTTCAACAAGTATTGCTACTTGTATTTGCTTGTTAACCATGTTTGTGTTTAACTTCTGCATTATTTGTCTGAATTATTATTGCCCACCATTGTGGCACCATGTCAAATTTTATCCTCAACTATGTACACTTGCTTGTATATACATATATCATAACTAGATGTCTCCATACATATTTTTAATGACAATTTATGTGTATTTCGCTATAAATTATGTTCCGAATATACTGTCACTGTCTCAACTTGACTTATATTTTGCACATACTGCAATTGTCAGCATATGATGTGCCATAAAACTTTTTCACCTTGTGTCATTTATCTCTTATTTTACTTACATCTAGTCAGTTCAAGTGCATTATTTTAATGTTTTATANCCAAGATTTAATAATCATTATTGAGAAACAGATTCCCTAACCGTCGAGACCGCTGTATCGGCAATGTAATATCGCCTATTGATTGGATATAAATCACATTCAGACGAGGGAAGTTATGAATTTACTACTTTATGGGACAATTTTACCCATTTTTGATGGTTTATTTCCATTATTGCTTTATTATATAACAATTAATAAATGCCGGTTGGCGCTTCTGCGCCAGCCCTTTTCAATCCACTCATTTGTTGTAGTGTTTTTATGTCCCACAAATGAACTAGGAAATTTGGAGGGCGAAAATATAAAATTATAATTTATAAGACGCAGGAGTTATAAATTGATTTATATTTAAAGCGTACTCACTCGCTGTTAACATCGTGGCTGGGTTGCAGCCCTTGATTACAGATTTATTTACTGCTTTGTAACCTTCTAATTTAAACCGGAAGTTGCATCACTTCCAGGATTTCAGAACAAAGCAGTTTTTATTGTTTCTAAATCTCATTTTTTAACCACCATCCCATCCCTTCCTCCAGCGTCGTTATGATTTTCAGTGTATTTTTTACTGTCATTTTACTGTGTTGTCATTTCAATGTATATTTATTACTTGCATGCATAATATGCTTGCAATGATGATATTATGTCGAACTTTGTTGATCGTTCAACTTTATGGACTTTGTTGTTCGTCCAACTTTATGGGACAATTTTTGCCCATTTTTGATGGTTTATTTCCATTATTGCTTTATTATATAAAAATTAATAAATGCCGGTTGGCGCTTCTGCACCAGCCCTTTTCAATCCACTCATTTGTTGTAGTGTTTTTATGTCCCACACATGAACTAGGAAATTTGGAGAGCGAAAATATTAAATCATTTGTATTCGTCGGCAGAAGATTTTTTCGTTTTTCGAAACATTTCAATTTCGTGGACACGTAAATTTATGATTTTTGAGAAAAATGAATTTGCGACATTTTCTTGTGTGTTTGTGTTAAATTCAACGGAAATTAATGTCTTAAGAATAATACTGAGTTTGCATGTCAGTCGGATGCTGAACATTATTTGCCTTTTTGGTAATAGATTCACTTGTGGAACTCGATGGAAACGGAGCGCAGTATGGCCTGTCACGAACTCGACTTCACATATAGCCACATCAGGAATGGAAGATTAAATCGGCTTCCTTAAATAATGTTAGTTAAGCCATTGTACGGTCGCCCGATAAAGCTACGAGATATAGACTGACATGTTATTTTGTAATTAACTCAATTTTATCCGCAGCTGTTAATGATACGACTGGTATTTCTGATGTGTGTAAATGAGCAGCGTTCTTGGAAAAGGGGCTTAATGCATGATTGTAATGTAACGTCTCAGATTAGCCCGTACTGTCCGCACATGCTAATCAGGGACGATGCTTTCCACTTCAATATATTTTTTCGTTTAAATGAAGTCTTTCCTAAACGAAAATCCTGTCTGGACTGAAAGTTTCCTTTCTGATTAACCTTTGCGGACGACACTTTACGCACATGCATTTAGCCTTTTTTTCCCAGAGCGAGGCTCAATCGTTGTCAGTTGTAGTGAACCTCCTTTAGAAGTAAATAATGTAAACGCGAACATTTCGTAATATGGAGATTTGATTAACCCAACGGTCGAAAGCCAGACGGCACACTTATGCAATGGCGGTTCATCCGCTGATACGTGCGTCCTTGCATTAGAGAACGCTTCATTTAATGTTTGACAACGATTAATTATGGTGAATAACCCAATGAAGGCTGTGTACAAAATATTTCGTGTTTTTTTTTTTTTTTACTTATAAATATTGCATTGTGGATATTGTTAAACGAGGGTATCTCCCAATTTCTGTCTGGTGTGCATTTTAAAGTATTATAAATAACAATGGATTCAATCAAATGTGCACGACTGTTAGAGCTATAGCTTAGGTCTTTAGCTAATATCTTCTTTGGGTTAATTGATAATTGAATAATGCGCTGCAATCTATTTATTTTATTGCATCGAAAGCCGTATGCTTATTGAAACGCTCTGAGTGTTTTCACTGGGTAGAAACAGTACTTTGCGTCTTTTGGAGAGATCTTAAGAACACTCCCAGTGGGGATCGAACTCGTAACCTCCCGGTTGCTAGGCGTACACCATATTCGTAACGCCCCGGCAATCTGTTTTACGAACATTGAACATTATCGCAATGGATTGGACCATTTTAGTGGTGCGACCTTATTGAAAACTGTTATGATTTGAAAATATATTCATATACATGTCGATGAATTTTCCGCATTAAACATACCGTAGTAAATTATTTAAGATACTAGCGTTTTTAGATTCATTTTTCCATATATTAAATAAGATATTTAACCCAGTGTGTAGTAGCTAGCTAGTTATTTGAAATGCAAGATACACAATTATACAAACATCAAAACGACTCGTGGGAAATAGTGATATCCACCTGACTATCACAACAAACCTGATGCGTGCATTCCTATGAACACTGGTCAATATACGTTTATAAGTACCTAACTGCTTGTTTATTGTACACTAATTATATGTACATGTTTCTCATCTTACTGTAGATAATTAACAAGGGCTGTTTGTAAA
>VMBQ01011131.1:0-14418 GCA_007657795.1 Dreissena rostriformis | reverse complement strand
CTCTCTTTCTCTCTCTTTCTCTCTCTCTATATCTTCTCAATTTGAATAGATATTGCCCTTTGTTTCATATTCATGTGTTGAGCATAACGTGCTTATTGATGAAAGCATGTAAATGAAACTTTGTCCATTGATAGACGGAATTGAGAGCAAGTGAAGAGTACAGGAACCACATATATCTTTTCAGAAGTTACGAAGTTTATTACCTTGGTTTTTTTTTATTCCGTTTCTTGTGCACAGCATAAATCATGCAAGTATTGAGGATATTTAAACGGACATTCTTGTAATCATATATGGCTTTACGAGAAAATGTCGAGTTCAATGACCATTCATCTTTCTTCAAGAATAACATTTCTTTATTCTTCATATACCATGCCTAATGCATAAGTACTTAAGGAATTAAAACAAAACTTTATATATTGATAATGAATATTGAGAGGAAGTGCATGGTACAAGAACCATTACTTGTTCTATAGTATTTTCGGAGTTATTTCCCCTCCGCTGTTTTTAGGGACATATTAATATACTGTAACTGGCTCGTGCAAATCATAACTTCAAACGTATAAATGGATTCAAATGAAACTTCATACATTGATAAGGTTTTTGAGAGGATGTGAATAGTTAAGAACCATAACCCTTTCTTCAATATGTATAGAGGTATGGCCCTTTTCTTGTTCAGTGTATTATTTCATCACATTTGAAGATATTCAGATGCAACTTAACAGATATCTCCAGAGAAGACCAATTATTAAGTGCAGTGTGCAAGAACTTCAACTCTCTCTTAGGTGTGTTTGGAGTTACTGCCTTTGGTATTGTTTGGTACAGAGCCCATTATATTGTGTAATTTAGTGTGCAGATCATAACTCTTAAAGTATTTAAGGGTCAAGGTTAAACACGTACTTCAAAAGTTGTACCTTCATTTTCGTGTCTGCTCCATATATCCTACACCAATTGAAGAATTTTTATAAAGAATTTCCCAAAAACGCACGAGTCAGTCGTGCCGGCTCAAGGTCATTGTGAAATTTAAACATGGTAACATATATTTAACGAGATACAAAATGCTCGTTTTGTTGTTGTTGTTTTTTTCTTCAATGCACAATATATTCCATTTAAATGTCCCGCAACGAATTCTTTTCATACGACACACGAAAACTTACATGGTACATGAACATGTGTTGAATATATTGTCCCATACAAAAAAGAGCATTTTGTATCTTGTTAAATCTATGTTACCAGACCACAACTAGCGTTGAAATGCTGGCTATTGCTTTAAGGAACACTGATTTTTTTATGGGTTAACTTTATTTTACGAAACATTTTACGATATTATCGTTGATTTTGAGTGGAAATGGGGCTTTAAAGGTCACACATTTGAGCCTCTATTTTCGTTTCCGCTGCATATCTCCTCCACCCTTTGAATGATATTCACGAAATTTGGCCACAAATTTTTACTTATTTAAACGATGTCTTCAAGAAATGAGTCAGTTATATCGTTTCAATGTAAGGTCATGTTTCATAGTCAAGATGGTGAACAACAATTTTCGGGTCTGCTTCATATTTTTATATATTTTGATGAGTATTCGTTGTACTTGACAGCACTATTAATGTCACTGATACGATGTGTATAAGACATACCATAACTCACTAACGATGGCTGTAGGTAAATTTTACACTTAACGGTCAGTATTTTAGCTTTAATTTATGGAATCTTGACAGGAGACCACTCCTCTGGACTGAAAGTGTAGCGGCTACAAGAAGAAGAAGTGAAATTCGTTGTATTCGTGTCTAATTCATAGCTCATATACCCATTTAACAGTTAATGTCATTCAGAAGATGTCCAGAAGTCTGGCATTATATTTATCTCTTTTTTATTTCCAAAAAATGATTTCTAAAAATAGTTCGAAGCTAAAAGAAAATGGTAGAGAAAACAACTAGAACAACATAACACTGATAAAGATGGAAATGGTGGTGTTGCTGGAGGTAGTGGTGGGGCTGCCGATGATGAGAGTGTCTGTTTTATTTTATTTGTTTAATGTTCACTGTAATTGATTAATTGTATTAATAATTGATTGATTGATATATTGATTGATATATTAATTGATTAGTTGATTGAATGATCAAGTCATTGATTGATTGATTGATTGATTGATTGATTGATTGATTGATTGATTGATTGATTGATTGATTGATTGATAAGGAAGGAACGGGAGAACTTATAAAGTGTACATAAAAATATCGCTATTTACTGTTAATTCTCTTTTTAAGATGTCGAATTTGTGCATGAGATATAGGATTCCAAATTTCAAATGTAATCCTCCTTATATTAATATGTAGTCTTTCTTTAAATAGTGTATATTCAGCAAACAACGTGTTTTCTCACACATGTATATCTTCTGACGATCGACAGCGATAAAAATCTTGAATGATAAACGATAAACTTCCATTAGACTTTTCACAAATCCATTTACCTTCTACGGTAATAAAATTAGCTTTATTGCCCATTAAACATATTACAAATAGATTCGTTATAAAACATGATAACTCGATCAATCCATTTAAACCTACACGCGTGCTTTAATTTTTACCATTATTGTATTATAATTGATTTTAAATTGATAATTAAAAAAACTTAACAGGAATTAGAAAAACATGATTACGTGTAGTTCGAGTTTCATACGATGTTGGAGTTCAGTGCAAGACATCATCATCATCATCATCATCATCATCATCATTATCATCATCATTATATTTTATTATGAATCTAGTTTACAAAACACGTTACTTTCTTAATCAATAGCTTCCTTATTTTGGTCTGAACCGTATGAAACCAAGAGGTTAGCAATGTTATCGAGACGCACAGACTACTTAATATGATTATAATATATCTGAGATTTGTTTCGCAAATTATGGTTTTATCTTGTATCACTGTTGTTAAGGTTTTGAATTGATGCTTAAGCGATAAGTCGGTGATATAAAGTGATAGAGAAAACGTGTCTTTGTCCATATGTTTTTTATCGGATAACTAGATACTTATTTAAAATATTGAACACTTGTATATATTTAGAGCTGCTTTATTTTAAATTGATAAGAGCTTATTAATTGTTTGCAAATCACGCCACGCAATAATCCTTTCAAAGGAATACACAAAACACTGAAGGCCGATTAATACGGATTAAAATGTATGAACGGTAAAGGACATGATTAAAGACTGGCGTTGACTGTTAGTGATACACATATAGGCATAGTACAAGGCACAGACAGCTATGTTATGATTCGGTTGTTAACAATAATTTAATGAAACTGATGCAACTTATGATACAAAAATAAACATATGTCAATTGAAAATGTGGAACTTACGAAATGGTTTGCAGTTTTTTGCTAATGACACTATTGTGATATTTACTGGAATGCGTTCGGAAAAGGAAAAAAGTAAGTAGAAAAGTAGTAGTAACAATAACATAAGCAAATTAGGCAGTAGCAGTAGCAGTAGCAGCAGAAGCAGTAGTAATAGTAGTAGAGTCCTATATAAATTTCCTATATTTGTTTTAACAACCATATATTCTTCAGTATGTGTTAATAATTATTACATAAAATCAATTTCGAATGTTTCCACGAAACAAAAGTTTTTATTTTTGGAGAAATGTTGAACGACGTCCGAGTGATAGCTGTCAGCACTTGCTGCTGGGGTTGATGTCGATTACGCTTTACTGAAAATATTTGTTTGTCCGTGTTCGCAGAATATATATCATTTAGCCTCGTTATGAGAAAACAGGGCTTACTACATGTGCGTAAAGTGCTTCCCAGATTAGCCTGTGCAGTCCACTGCGCAGGGACGACACTTTCCGCTTTTATTGCAATTTTTCGTTAAAAGGAATTCTCTTCGTAACGAAATTCCAGTTTAGGCGGAAAGAGTCGTCACTGATTTGCCTGTACGGACTGTACAGGCTAATCTACGACGACACTTTACGCACATGCATTAAGACCCTTTTCCCCAGAGCGCGGCTCAAATAATTAATAATGGGTTTTAATTTTATTTCAGTTCGCCAGTAGATTACGTTCATCGGACCATCAGATTACGAAGAGAAAAATATCATAAGAAGCATTAACACTGTGGAACAAGCTTGATTTGTAAAAGAGAATGGACAATAATATGTTGCTTTACGTTCAAGCCATGATCCGGAGAGTACAGACCAGAATATGCATACATTTCCACCCATAGTAACCGTTTAAACAGCAACAGTGTATAAGTGTAAAGGAGCACAACATACTAAACAACATTAAATACATATTAAGAACAGTGAAACCTTAACAAAGTCGTATATTGAGAGCATTTAGCAAGTTATCTACCACTGCAATATCAATGGCGAGCGACAAAGAGACGAGGGCGATTTTCCTGAACTTCAAAGAGCTGCGATGCCTCGAGAAAAACATCCAGATATTGGACATCGAGAAGGAATACGCAGAGCGGCTCATCGGCGTCAAACAGAAGGACATGAAGATCCACTACCGGAAAATAAAGGACAAGGTCGCGAAGATCCGCTCCCACTTGACGCCGGAACAGATCGACGACATGAAAACGCTGGAGGCGGAAGGAGCGATAAAAGCGCCATCGAATGTGAAGTCCAACTCCGCTATACTGATTCACGCGGCTGAGAAACGGCTGAAATTGCAGCCGCGGGCGAAGAGCGCCGTGCCTCGGTTGGGACAGAGTTTGGATGAGAACGGTTTGCGCAGCGCCCGGAGCGTCCGAGCTACACAGTCCGCGGTGACGCGTTCAGTGAATTATGCAAACAATAGAACTGCTGTGACCGGAAAAGATTCTTCGCGACCGTCCACTGCTAGGTCCGCTATATCTGGGGGAATGGGTCATGAAGAAGATCTTCCTACATCCGGTCCCGTGCCAGAGTCACTGCGCAAAATTAGAAAACAATCGATTTTCTTGGATACAGCATCAATGGTGATACCTATAGAAATAAAAATAGAAAACGCTGATAGTACATTTAATAACGATACTGACAAAAGTGCTCACTTTTCAAAAAAATTGGCTGTAAATATCTCAAACAATAACAAAACGGGATTTTCAAAATCCACGAAAACTACCCCTAGAACAAAACTTTCGCAAACAACGACAACGTCGCCTAAATCCCCAAATTCCAATCCGTCGACCGGTAAGGGCAACGTTAGTTTCGTTGGAGGCGAAGCGTGGGCAGCAAAACCCCCTACGTACCTCCAGCTGCCCTCTAAGGCGTCCGCAGTAGCCCGCACGGAACAGGATCAGTCGTCGAATGCATCACTTGGCTCCCAAGACTCCGTTGTTTCCTTTGCAGTACCGACGATTCCACCGGGAGGTTTCCAACACTTCCGGTCACCGAGCGTTCCTGCGACACCAATAACCAACTACGACGACGGACAGGAACACATCAGTCAAAGTAAGGCTCAGAAGATGGCGATAGAAACCCGGAAGAAGTCAGTCGATGTCGTGCGAAGGGTCTCAACTCTGCTACGTGAAGGGAAAACACGCGTCCCCTTTGATTCGCACGATTACACGACGATTGACGAGCGAGCCAAAGCGCCGAAGCCCTTCCGGTCGATTCGAGAACGAAATTCCGGTTTGAATATAGACAACGAAATCAACGACGAGTCCATTGGGGATGACTTGTACAAGGAGATGAAAAGGGGAATGCTCATCGGTGAATTAGCGACAGGTTTATATCTGGAGGACAAAATAGATCACTTTGAAGAAAGAGTGGACGAATACATCCGAGAGAATCCAAACTACGTATACGACCCAGAAAAGACACGCGCGCAGATTGCGGGAATCCGGGAGGCTCACAAAGCCAGTAAACAGAAGAAACGGCCCAGGAACACTTTGCGACGGCGTCAGCTGGAGCGGAAGTTGCTTGATGGTGAGGCGGCGATGCGGGAAGCTGCGAAGGCGCGCTACATCCGGACGGGCGACGACAACCTAGACATGACCGGCGTGCAGACGCTGGTCGTGGATCAGATGAAAATGCTGAGGAATTTGAAAGTTTGGCAACAGGACCAATAGGACCCACAAGGTCCATAGGATCCCGGGAAAGCCTGAACGAGGAGTATACAACCCTGCGACGCCGTAGCGAGGGGATGCACTTACCGGGAAAGCCGGGGAGCGGAGGTGGAATAGATTCCGGGGAAATACGCACTCACCGGGGGAGGGGGATACGTGGTACTGAAACATTACTACGTGTGTATACAAATACTTTCTTCTTTCTATGACGAATGTCGTGATAAATGTAGCAGCCAGATGGAAAAGAGGTCTTGAAAAAATATATACACCGATTTTGAGTTGTGTGACTATATCAACGAACCCATTCTATATTTAGACAATACAGTTACAATATATCCCATAAATTAATTAAAGTCATATGATATCAAGTCTTTGAATTTGAAACCTATGTTCACTATGCTTAGACTCATAAACAAGCACTGTATAGTTAAGACTTATTGTTATAGTTTCAATTTTGTTAAATCAAATCTGAATTTAAACCCTGTACGAACAGATGTGTAACAATTAAAGCACCAGTAATAACATCTATATACATGTATCTAATTCTCAAGTTATTATTTATTTTATATTGTATGGTCTTATTTCAAAGAAGTGTTTGGTGAAAACGCACAAGCCTGATTGTAGCTTCCTTAGTGCTGTAAGATCCGCGTTCTGGGAAAACTAGTCTTAATGCATAGGCGTAAAATGCCATCCCATATTAGCCTGTGCAGTTCGCATAGGCTAATCAGGGAGGGCACTTTCCGCGTTTATGGAATTTTTCGTTGAAAGTTAGTATCTTCTTAATTAAAATCCAGTCTATGCGTAAAGTGTCGTCCCTGATTAGCCTGTGTGGTCTGCACTTTACGCATATAAGCATTAGGTCCAGTTTTCCAAGAACAAGTCTCATATAGTTAGGATAACAATTGGGAATCAAGAGGGTGGTGCTGGAGAGATACACGCAAATTCTTTGGAAACATATCTAAATAAGGTAGGTATACTACTGTATGTTTAAAAACTCTATACATGTCCAACACAGGACTGTTACTTACCATTCTTGTTTAAATGTATCTATAAGCCTGTTTTTAAACTGGCATATGAAAGAAGTAACACACACAGAGCTAGGGTTATTAAAAACATATCCATAACCATAATCGGTTAACAACTTTTTAATGTATCACCCAATTGATGTGTCCTTTATGACACTTTTCAACATTCATATTATACACAGTTTGAAGAATACTACTATTATTACTCAATCTAATTTTAAACACATATTTTAATATTCTTATAGTTTATTCTAATAAAACGATTAATGTGAATTGGGTATCTACCCAACGCTTTATAAACACATGCATTACAACTGTTGAGTCTTATTGTTGAGACCAAAATTCAATCTTCTTATTTTTAAATCAGGATTTCTTAATCATAACTCATACCCATACCTGGTTCAGAATTGTCAGAGCGCCATGAGTGAATTGTTTAAAACTTTGAATGCACCTTTATACCGCCAACTTTGGTTAATGAGATATTTCAGTTCCGAGTAGTAGTGTGTGTTGCTAATCGTCGGGACTTAAACGTATCCGACCGACCACACAAACTGTAATTGAGCCTGTTGGAAAACCGGGCTTAATATATGTGCGTTAAGTGTCGTCCCGGATTAGCTCGTGAAGTACATGCTAGTCGGGGACGACACGTTCCGCATTAACTATATTTTTGCTAAGAAGAGACTTTCTTTAAACAAAAATTACCACAAAAAGAGGAGAGTGTCTTCCTTGATAAGCCTGTGCAGTCCACACATGCTAATCCGGGACGACACTTTACGCACATCGATTAAGCCTGGTTTTCTCAGATTGAGGCTCAATACAACAACCAGTTGATTATCATGGGAAAACTAAAAGTGCGTGTACAATGTAATGTTTAATCTCAAAATTGTTCGGAATTTGAAATGTCTAAAACAAATTATCAAACTCTTTTCATCATGTGCAAGTGTGATTCACAGCTGACACTATATTCTTAGAAAGGTATATATTTTAGGGATCCCATACGACTTCCGAATGTCTTCTAAACTCGCTTATGCATTGCGAATAGAATAATTTGAACACGTACATAACCTAGCAATTATATTAACAAAACGTTTAGATAATTACTAGCAATACAAGAGTTCCATATCGATGAAAATCCCTTCACATTAAAACTCAGCGGTACCTTTATTTGTTCTACATTCAAATATTCACCGAATAGTCCGAGCTATACTACGTACGTGTGCGTAATGGTCTGGATTAGGTACACGTGCAGCATCTCCATATGATTGTTAATACAATAGGTATTAAATTAAATCTGTATACATGTATTCGGAGTCATTGTGTGGGGTCACCAACCAAGTTCCATAACTCTGTACTGCAACTTAACATAATAATTTCCCGTGTGTACTTAGAAACTTTTTGTTAATGTTTACGTGAAAAACCTCCACATCACTGTGTCTTTAACTCTGACCAGCTTTTTTTAGGAGTATGCCTCAGTGTACTTATCAAAGTGTTCTTATACAAGTCCGATGCAGGTTGAGCGCAAGATAAAATGTAGGTTCAGGTGTGCATGCAATAACGTCATATCTTTTTAACTACTACATATATTCAAATGAAACTTCGTACATGTTTGTAGTAGCATTATGCGAGGTCACATACCAAAGCCCATAACTCTGACATGCAATTAAGCAGAATTATTATGTTGTTTGTTCTTAGAAAATTCAGGTTAACGTTCGCATGCAACAACTCCTATCTCTTGATGACATGACATGATGACACCTAGCATGGGGTTGCATTTTGGTCCCAGTTAAGTCAAGGTGAAAAAAATCCGTCCGATAACTTATGTTAAATTTCGATGTACATTGTTTGTTTAAATTGTGTTTGTATTTAGGCTTCATGCTGATATGGCGATGAATTGCATTTGGGGCCAGTCGGACCAAGGTCACTTTTACTAAAAATAGAAAAAGAGTTTCCGCTTAATAACAAAGAAATTAGTTTAATTAAACATATTTATTATACCTCGATTTCATCGAAAGCCTTTGGCTTATTAAAACACTATCGAGTCCGTTTCCTGGGTAGAAACAGTTATTGGTGTCTTTGGGGGAGACACAAAGAATGCTGTGCCATATTTCGAACCCTAGACCTCCTAATCGCTAGGCGGACACCATGTCCACACGCCAACGCGACCTCAGTTGAATAATTGCACTATTATGTGTAATTATATTTTTAGTGATGGTTATCTGACATTTGACCTTTGCAGAAATAATGGACCACGCATAAATTATACTATTCAGTTGGGTTTAACTTTTCTAACCTTTGACTCTGGTGAAAACCGAAAGGTCATGCATAATTCTCCCATCGTCCTTTATAAGTATACCAAGATAAATATAATTTACTGTTTAAGTTTTTTATATACGGACGAACGGTTGAACATAATAATGGTTTGACAAACAGCGATTTTGTTGACAAAATTAAATCTTAATTTTGTCAGAAACCTCAGATTGGATTTCGCAAATAAAAATGCAAAACTATTCTTTATATTGCCATCCACCAACGCACCGTTAACTCCCCTGTTCAGTTGAAAAGAATAAAAAAAACATGCCAGTCTGGGTGCGGGGACATTTTTCTTCATACTTACAATCCTTAAAAATTGGCTAAAATTATATCGCTCCATTGACAAACAGACCACACAGAGGAGTCGTTGCTCTTAACGTTACATCACTTTATTGTAATATTTAAAATTGTCTTGCTTTAAACCATCGGTTTGATTTTGAAAAAAAATTATATATAACAGAAATCGTTATTGGGCGGTTGCGCAAATATATTGCAAAGTCGTGAGTATGTTCTTGATGTTGATATCAATATTAAATAATTGATAATATAGATGCTCCTCATATGTGTCGTGTTCTGAGAAAATGGGCATAATGCTTGTGCGTAAATTGTCATCCCAGATGAGCCTGTGCAGTCCGCACAGGCTTATCAGGGACGACAATTTCCGCTTTTATGGAATTTTTCGTTTAAATGATGTCTCTTCTTAGCAAAAATCCAGTTTAGGCGGAAAGTGTCGTCCCTGATTAGCTTGTGCGGACTGCACAGGCTAATCTGGGACGACACTTAACGCACATGCATTATGCCCAGTTTTCTCAGAACGCGACTCATATCGTTATTTCGCTCGCCAAGGCCAATGGAGCGTTGTGTATGACAGTGTGTCTCTTGTTTCTGAATGTGTCTAATAGTTATCCCAAACGCGTCGCACCTTGCGAAAACATATGAGCCCATCTCTCTGAAAAGGGAGTTTAATGCATATGCGTAAAGTGTCGTCTCAGATTAGGCTGTGCAGTTCGCACAGGGTAATCAGGGAAAACACTTTCCCGCTGTTTTGATATTTTTCGTTTACATAAAGTCTCTTCTTATCAAAAATCCAGTTTAGGCGGAAAATGTCGTCCCTGATTAGCCTGTGCAGACAGAATAGGCTGTTCTGGTAAAACACTTTACGCACAAGCATTAAAACCTCTTATAAAAGAGCGATCATCATCTGTGAATTTCAAATATCCCGCACTAGTTACAGTTAAATTGTTTTATTCTTACATTCTAACATATGTGCACGTATAGATCAGTCTTCGTCATTTTTCTTGCCTCTGACGGAAGCACGCGTCATAGGTGTCCTCTTAGGTTGGAAACGAACACCAAACAGCCAAAGGTTGGTGCGGGTTTATTTCCGCTTACATGAACACTTCCGGTACTTCATACGTATGTCATTTGGGATAATTTTACCATTGAACTGCGTAAATAGTGAACAAAATAACACCCCTGTTTTAGATAGGCAACAGTTGCTGGTGAAATACTCATAAAAGTTTACTCAGTACAAAAATTTCTGTGTTGCATATAATTTAGTGTCGTTTCTTGTAGACGTCAAGATGTGCGATCCTGCATTCGACATTCGTATTACGTCCGTTAAACAGCAATAAGTTCAACTCGTAAAACTTGCAGGCTTTAATTTCCGGGTTTGTCATAGTCGACCAGAGTGCATTTGACATGTTGATCTGTGAACATAACAACAAATGTGCGTCGTAAGATATAGACATAGTTATACAACAAGATGTGGTGCATATGGTGCAAAAACCTCCTTAAATAATAAAATCACTAATTATTAAAATAATACAAGAATAACATAATAGGAGAACAAGAGGCACATAAGGACCTTTAGGGCGTCCATGAACCTGAGACTCCAAGGAACTTTGAGTTGGAATATCAATAACCAACCTAGGCCTATACTAATAATACGTATAAAAAAGAAATAAGACGCTCTCTGAGAAAATAGGGATGTAATGCATGTGCGTAAAGTGTCGTCACATATTAGCCGCACAGGCTAATCAGTGACGACACTTTCCACTTGTATGATATTTTTCATGCGTACTACACAGGCTTATCTGAGACGACACTTTACGCACATGCATTAACACCCCTTTTCACAGATCGCGGTCCATATCCGTCTACCTTACAATAACATTGTTTTGGTTTCACCAAGCTTTTTTGAAGAGATGGACACATTGTGTGCCTTATTGTTATTCAAAACGTATATTTAGAAATTGGTAAACAAATATCGCCGGGGGGTCACGGGTTCGATCCCCACTGTGGGAGCGTTCTTTAGACACTAAAGACACCAAGTACTGTTTTGTAGGCCCAGGCAACGGACTCGAGAGCGTTTCCATAAGCCTGAGGCTTTCGATGCAATCGAGCTGAAATAAATAGGTTTAAACTAAATGGTAAACAGACACTATTTTGTTTAGTCAACATTTTATATGTACATTGTATGCATTTGCTCCCTTTTTATAAAACATAACATATAAAAATGACGCAAAATATGATTATTTAATTTAAGATTTAAACATATAGTCTTTATAGACCTATTGACAAAGTATATCAGATGACACAATCATTCTCAAAATGCGTGATCTGTTAGTATATGGTAGCATGAATTAAAAGAAAAAAATAAATGTAGGGGACATTCTTCTTACAAATCTACTACTAATTTTATATCTGAACACGGATATTGGGAAGGACTGAAATTGATCATGGTTTACGAACAAAAAGAGGTACCTTTCACCAGGGGGAGGGGGGATAAATCACCTTACCGGGCATTTACTCTAGACACTCCCAATAGCGGCAGATATCGTCAGCTGGAGGTGAAATATCGTGGAAAACACATACGCTTTAATTAGCTATCAATTGCACTATGATAGCCTGGATGGCGCAACACATGAAGCGGAGGCACCCTATAAAGAGGGAAACCTGCAGGTTGTCAACACAATTGCTCAAGCTGACAAGAAAATGACATCAAATAAATGGAATGGTTCAATGGACAAGCACCGAACTCAGTGACTTGCATGACCTCTTGTTGAGAAGCTGTTCGGCGGCAAAATGAGAGCGCGTGTTCTTTCCGTTTAATACGTTGTTGCGGGAAGAAAGTGAAATCCACGACCGGAAGTCCGAGCAAAAAGGGAAAGGGAACGCATATGTCGATGCGCATCGAAATGCAAAAGATAGTGAAATCATGTCAGGAGAAGAAAAGCTTTTAAACCAAATTCAGGAAAATAAACTCAATACGCCGTTAAGTTCTGATAAATATACTGCAATCAGTAAGAGCGGAACCAGTGTTACCGTTCAGTAAGAGCGGAACCAGTGTTACCGTTCAGTAAGAGCGGAACCAGTGTTACCGTTCAGTAAGATCGAAACCAGTGTTGCCGTTCAGTAAGAGCGGAACCAGTATTGCCGTTCAGTTAGAGCGGAACCAGTGTTGCCGTTAAGTAAGAGTGGAACCAGTGTTGCCGTTCAGTAAGAGCGGAACCAGTGTTGCCGTTCAGTAAGAGCGGAACCAGTGTTGCCGTTCAGTAAGAGCGGAACCAGTGTTGCCGTTCAGTAAGAGCGGAACCAGTGTTGCCGTTCAGTAAGAGCGGAACCAGTGTTGCCGTTCAGTAAGAGCGGAACCAGTGTTGCCGTTCAGTAAGAGCGGAACCAGTGTTGCCGTTCAGTAAGAGCGGAACCAGTGTTGCCGTTCAGTAAGAGCGGAACCAGTGTTGCCGTTCAGTAAGAGCGGAACCAGTGTTGCCGTTCAGTAAGAGCGGAACCAGTGTTGCCGTTCAGTAAGAGCGGGACCAGTGTTTCCGTTCGTGTAAGATCGGAACCAGTGTTACCGTTCACTAAGAGCGGAACCAGTGTTGCCGTTCAGTAAGAGTGGAACCAGTGTTGCCGTTCAGTTAGAGCGGAACCAGTGTTGCCGTTCAGTTAGAGCGGAACCAGTATTGCCGTTCAGTAAGAGAGGAACCAGTGTTGCCGTTCAGTAAGAGAGGAACCAGTGTTGCCGTTCAGTATGAGCGGAACCAGTGTTGCCGTTCAGTAAGAGCGGAACCAGTGTTGCCGTTCAGTAAGAGCGGAAACAGTGTTGCCGTTCAGTTAGAGCGGAACCAGTGTAGCCGTTCAGTAAGAGCGGAACCAGTGTTGCCGTTCAGTAAGAGCGGAACCAGTGTTACCGTTCAGTAAGAGTGGAACCAGTGTTGCTGTTCGTGTAGAGCGGAACCAGTGTTGCCGTGCCAATGCCGACCGAACCGAATACCGGCGAGACGTTACACACATGAACAAACTGAACGCTTACGGACGCCCCTGCATGAATGTCTATGTTCGAAAACGGAAACGTGCAGGGCGCACGTGTTGGTATCCGAATATAAACAACGTTTAATCAGATACCACCTGGCAGCATGGTAAACAAATGTCTGTATTAGGAAACGTTTAAAATAACATTATTTTAATCGGGTTTCAGCTTTGGTTTGTAAACATAGTTGGTATTATTTCGAGACCTCTGGTACCGATGTGTTATGTTATTGTTTATTGTTATCAAGAAAACACGTAATTTTGACAGATGGTAATTGAAAGCTTTGGATGCTAAAGATGTTCACAGGGCAAGCGATTCATTTGTGTCGCGTTCTGAGAAAACAGGGCATAATGCATGTGCGTAAAGTGTCGTCCCAGATTAGCTTGTGCACTTTCCGCTTTTATGACATTTTTCGTTTCAATGAAGTCTCTTTTTAGCAAAAATCCAATTTAGGCGGAAAGTGTCGTCCCTGATTAGCCTGTGCGGACTGCACAGGCTAATCTGGGGACGACACTTTACGCACATTCATTAAACCCCCTTTTCAAAGAGCGAGGCTCGAATATATGACTATGCCTTTCAGATAACGCTTGTACATTTCAATTTTGGATTCTATGAACGAATTGAAATTGAAGAAATCCCATATATTCAAAATCCGTTTATACTATTAGAAACTTTTTTTTAAAGTTCATCGTGTCGGCTTCGCTATACATTAGATCTGGTTTCAT
>VMBQ01011130.1:0-25217 GCA_007657795.1 Dreissena rostriformis | reverse complement strand
AGTAGAAGTAGTAGTAGTAGTAGTAGTTGTAGTAGTAGTGGTAGTGGGCGTGGTGGTGTTGGTGGTGGTATTGTGGTAGTGGTAGTAGTCGTGGTAGAATATAAATATAAGTAATATAAATTACACATTATATATTTTAACATGTTAACCTACCTTTTGCTTTCAGGCGAGTGTACACGCTCTTTTACTGCTCTATTTAATTGTGATCACAAATGTAGTTTTTAACTGGACGGCAAAAAATTGAATTCCAAATGTAAATAACGAATACACGTATAAAAAACAAGCTAATGCGGAAAAACCTTAAACTTCGGGCATGTCCGCAATCTGATCGGGTTAACTCTGCTTATTTGATCAGTTGTTAGTGGTCCTTTGTTTCCGAGATAGGCCGAGTAGTTACGATCGTAGTCGGTTGGCGTAAATTATCGGTGTGATGCAAATGTTAAACTTCAACTCGAGGTCTATTTTTAGATTGTCATGCGAATAGTAAAATCAAATGACACATCAACACGCGTTTGTTAACATGTAAGCAGAGACTATTGACTTGTTCGCCAATTGGCAAAGTGACAATAAAAAAGTAAATATATTAAAAAAAGAATGTATGTTTTTATTCAAACGAGCAAAATAACACTCCTGTGTTAGAAATGTGAAAAATATATGTTCGTATATTGATAATGCTCAATCGAAATCGGACAAATAAACTTAATTATGCAATGCTCTTTTATCGATGATTTAGCAAAAACGTGCGTTAAAACTACCGTCCATTTTCGTAAACCTGTGTGATGTAGTTGTAGCGAAGTAGCTTTTGCTTGAAGAGGTCCCGGGTTCGAACCACAGAGCAGGCACATTTGGTTTATTCTATCCTTTGTTCTTGTTATTATAACTATGCTATGCTAATTGATTTTGTTATGTTATTTATTTAATGACATTTTTTCAAATATACGACAATCTGTGGACAATACCAACACATTTTAAAGTAATCATAGCATTGTGTTAGTGGCTTTGTATTCCGCAGATCAGTTAATACATAAAGTTGACTATGCAGACGGACGGACACATACACGTTAGTGATTTCGAAGACGTATACATACGCTTGGGCATGCTTACAGGCGTAGGGGAATGTCTGTATTTGATTTGTTTTATTAAATTCAAATATGTTTTTATAGTTTTATACATGTAGTTTTTATAAAATAGTTCTGTATCAATACATTTACTATTTATACTCAGGTTTTCCCCGAGGAAATTGTAAAGGAATGTCGTGCCCTATAGGAATGGGCTTGTGAGGGATGTCCCCTCCCCATGGTATTAGACAATTTTACATTTTTGGACGTTATTAGCTTTTGTTGGGTCATAATTCAATCTGTGTGTTCTCCGTTTGTTATACTTTATTGCAAAACAAACTATACACAATGAACAGATGATTCATCTAAATTGCTCGTCCCGAAACAAGTACGCTCACTCTTAAGAATGTTAAAGGATTAATTATTAATCTTATTTATCTTTGACAATAGAGTAAAACAGGCGTTTATAATCCAATCAATTTACCTCCTGTTTAAAGTGCTGGATTCTTTAATAATGTATGCCATGTCTTTCCTTAGTTATGAAGAATATGGCTTTAGTTTTGAATGCAATACTATCACTTATAACATATAGTGATATAAGCGATCTGAACTTAAGAAGACATTGCAAAAAAAGTTTCGTTTAACGGTCTTTTCGGTAACGCATTTGAGGGATGCAAGCACATTGTCATTTTTTAAATATTTTAAAAGTTTTTCGAAGGTTTAACGTGAATCGATCGTATATGTTAAAGACCTGTTTAGCAATAAGAACCGGTTAACACTGAACGATTGCTTTGTAACAAATAAATAAATAAATAAATATTTTTCCATGTCCCAATTACCCCTGTTAAATCGTGCTTCGTTCATAGAATGTAAATGGATGCGGAGCGTTAAATGACCTTACAATCTGCCTTAAATAAAGTCTTCTATTCGATGTAACACGATACAAGAGCAATTAAAGGGTTCAATGGAACTGATTTTTCAATAATCTTAGATCGCCCATTAATCTCCAATTGTACATTCTGTTACATTATGAAGAGGGCAATATTTCATACTTGTACGCCGGTTTCAATGTTATGATGAAAAGCATTTATGTGATCGTATTTACTTAAGAATGTCCATAGCGCCTTAATAAATATTGTATCGTATTACATTTCTTTGAATAGGAAAGACCGAATTTACGTAATGTCATTTCAAAGATTAAATATTTTTACAAACAGCATTTTTCAAATTCTGAGTTCAATTGTAATCTAAATTGTATTGGATACCAAAAAAGGAGCTGCAGAAGATGCAATTTAAAACCGATTTACAACTTCTCTTGCTTATTGACAATCCAGAAGGTGATTCAAGTCACAATCCGCACACAACTAGTCTTGCTTCCATACACAGCTGAATGTGGGGGTAACACGGATTTAACAAGATACAATGTAACCAGACCACATCTAGCGTTGAAAAATGGGGCTTTAAAAGCATTTGTCTGGTTATTATGTTTACGCATTAAAACGCAAAACTCATTAATTTATCGTGATGATATAACTATTTTGGTAAATCTACATTTGCGTCAGGGTAATTCACATGGACCGAAGTATGGTACAACTTAGCAATAAACACATAGTTTCTAATATATATTGTCACAAGTTTATTATCGAATCCCGGGTACATACAGTTTCATGCAATTGCAGTGCACGTTTTGCAGCAATAAAACGAAACTTAAATACGCTTTTTTTACATTATTTCGAGAAATTTATTATCGAATGCCTGTTGAATAAAGTTTTTAGCAATACAAGTGTGCGTTTTGCAACACTGCGTTTAGCAAGATAGATTCTATATTTGAAAATATGAAATGAGTAAAATACACATAACATTATTCTTTGGAACGAAAGCACTTGCATTGATTATCAAATTCACTGCAGTTTGTATTTAAAAGCTTATAGGTATTTATTGTTTATGCCATTAAGCATTTAATATTGGGCACTTAAAATGATAACTCCATTCGTTTTCAAGTTGCCGAATCAATATACGTTTCATCACTAAAAATATGTTTCAATTAATCTTTATTTAATTTAATTCTTGCATGATAAGTCTACTTATTGTTTTGTTCACTAAGCTTACTGTACCTTATATATAATGAAGAGTACAGAAAACAGAACATTGTTTAAGCGTTGCAAATGCTGATTTTTACTCGCGATTGGTTCAACTTAAATCTTAAATGCAGTCTTACAGAGCTGTCTACACCTAACATAGCTGCATATGACATATGTATAATATCTAACACTGCTTTTTATGGCGTTAAGATAAATACATTCGAACACAATTTAAAGAATAATTTGACACATTTTCGCAAACCATGACATAACCTTAATTACGGTTTAAGCATTCAATATTTTAAGCATGTTGCACACATGAGATAGTTCAAATCGTTTAACATATGAATAAAATGTAGATCAGTATAATTTTGTTTTCATTTAATGTCTTACGGAATTGCATTGACTATTACATATTTTATTACTATAAACATAAAGCTTAACTATTACCGATGTAAAGTATTTCAAATCAATTAGAAGTATTTTAAATAAATTAGAATTACTGTAATGTGTTTTCCTGAAATATCTTACATCTTATGAACCTAAACAGCATTTATTTAAAAAGAAGAGCATACTAATCAATGATCTTTATTTTTTTTTATTAATCTATCCAGTTTTTCAAAGCTGCACATAAGATACGATATAACGTGGCATTTGTGGCAATCAAGAATAGTAATTTGCTCCAGACGGTCATAAGTTCGGACATTTTAATATCAGGTTTAAAAATCGAATATTCGAATATATCCAAATAATGACAAACGAATATTCGAATAGTCTTTCCAATTTTCGTTCCCACCCCTAATCGTAACCAATTTGAGTAATATCTGGATCATCAACAGGCCATATTAGGAAAACCAACAGAGCAGTTTGAGCAAGAACATTATTTACAATTCTAAAGTGGAGCATGTACTTAGGGCTGTTTATGTTTTTTTTTGACAGAATTTAAAAAAAACATTGACACCATTGAACATAATGTGTGCTTTCAACACACTTATCACTTACCCAATCGTCATTATTAAACTTAGAGATCAACGGTTAAATATGACAAAAATGCAGTCAATTTATCATTTACCAGGCACATTTAATTTTCTTGCTACAAAATATCACAATTTGGAGACGGCGTGCGACCGTATATGCTGTTATTTTGAATAATTTCTAGACATAAACATTTTTTAAATGTTAATACGATCTTTATAACTGTTGGCACCAAATCAACTGACTTTGCGCAATTTCAGTGCGTGTAAACGCTATCAATAACTGAAGTCAATCTTTTTTATATGCTAGCCAGGGTGCAGACTTGTATATCTTTTATAATCAGCCGATATACTGGGCGTTTGTGAAGTGTTAAACAATTTGATGACGATAACTTTGTTCAAATTTGGCGCAACTCCTGATTACGTGGTATAAACTATTTTATCGTACATCACAATCTCTGAATCTGTCATCTAACATTGTGCGAATATCGCTCGGCGATACCCGGATCTATTCACGGAAGATAACGGAAACAAAGTTAAAATATTTTACATCTAGCCCCTCTTGATCGGACGTTTTCGGTTATCACCGTCGACTTCCGCCGATGTCGATAGTCTTAATTAAATATGTCAACCAAATTTTGATTATTCAGCTGTTAGAAAGAACGAAATAAAAACATCATTTGCCCGTTAGGGATATTCGATTCGAACTGAACCAGTATCATCAATGGTGTACGTAACAGTGAAACATAGACTTGTTTATTAACATAATATGCAGACAATGAGAGCTCCAAAGCAGATGTTATCTTGTTTACGAATAATAATTATCAAAATAAATTTTCCGCCTCGGTAACATAATACGCCCTAAAGATATTGGTATTGTTGATGCCTAACATTCAATCAGTATACGAAATGGTATGTATGGCCATTAAACGGCTACACAATGGCGATGTAAATAACAGTGCAACCAATGTGAAGAAAACAACTTTCATCATAAAAACTAGCGAATATTCATATTTTCCAAGTCTCCCTTGCATTCGTTTTGGGGGTATATCAGCTCTTAATTACAGTTTCATTTGTCTAACATACGTTGTACAATCTTAAAATGTCCCGAGTTTACGGCTGGTTCGTTGAAGTAATATTGATGATTTATTTGTCTTAAATGCTTTTAGTTCACGTTACGAATCCACATCTGTGTGTTCCTGAACATTATAACATACAACACTTCTGATGTTCACATGAACACTTCTATTTGGAAGTTTTCGTTTTTATTTTTCAAATAATATTAAACATTTTTTCACTCCACTTTCTCTGATGTTCCGTATGAAAATCTCAACTAAAATCATAATTAAGGAAAACATTCAACATTGTATTTTCGTTTAAATCTATATCGAACTATTATTATATAATATTATACATTTAATATAAACATATTATAATTTTATATTATACTTTTATATTATAATATAAAAATATGGAACTATACAGGATTCAAAGAATGTTGATTTTACTGCACACAAACCACTCAAGACAAACTGAAAAGACGACAGACTTAAACGTCTTTATTGAAAATACTTATAGTTTCCGCAACCAGCATCGTGCTTGTTTGTCTCATACTAACTAAATAGACAAGAGGCTAGTTACCTGCTCATTGTTTTCGTTTTTCGTTTCGGAGTTGTGGTTTCGGAAGTAGCTCATATTTGGATTGTGGAGATGTCAAGTTGGTTGATCGTACAACGTTAAGCTACTTTTTCCCCCGGGATTTGTCATTTACCATCTTCTACATCATGACATAAAGATGATAATTTCACTTTATATTGTTTTATGTGATTTATATGAACAAATAATCACTCTTCCGATATCTAAAAATCTTCAATGTTTTATATATAGGATTGTATCTAGATGACACGTTAATAAAACGAAAGTATTTAATTAACACTTCGTCAACAATTTTATCCAATACAATGCAATCAAGTTCTGTTTATTAACATCAAAGTCATATGACACTGTATCCTGTTCTTTTTCTGTCAATCAATCAATGCCAAGTTGAATAAAAAAAAATCACTGTCCGTATAATCATATTAACATAATTAAATTACAATCCACATTATATCACACCTATTGTAATCACACCTTAAACGCGACTTCTTGCCCGTAAAATTTAAACCGTCTATTAAGATTTTTTGGCATCGGCCAGAATATTTAACGTGTTAAACCGCTATGGCCAATTCATTTCAAGGATAAACCGAATAAGCGCCCGATAAAATATTGTGTTCTTAAAATCATGGCCTGGCATTTAAAAGTTGTTAGTAAATCTACTTTATCCATTATATTGAATGTTTACATTTGGTCGGTAAAATAATATTTTAGGAGGAATTTTCGATATTTGACCGTCCTAAGTAAACTTTGAGTGACTTAACATATTTTTTACCCGTAAGGCATATATTCATATAGATCTGAATCAAGTATGGTTAAAATAACATCTGCTGATCGTTAAATGCAAATTCAATTGAAATTGCAAACTGTTATTGTCATTTCAAGCAAGGTGGTATTTTATTATGTATATATGTAGCAGTGTTTAATATCTGAAATTAACTTTAACGAAACTTTCAAAGTCATTCATTAAAGGTAATTTAAGCACATTTAAAAAAGGGACTTTAAACCTTGTCATATTTAATAAAAGTTGTTGGCTTTATATTTTAGATAGATATATATGTATCCAATATATTGTATCAATCCAATAAACATGTACATGCTAAAATCTTGGCACAACATAATGGTGATTTATATTAATTAAAGTTGGCATTGTACGTACATAAAATAAATCAACAAAAGAAAAAAATACCACTTATTACAAGCCCAAGGGATATGTTCCCATAGTCATATTGAAATGAAACAGTCGGACACGGAGGAATGTAGTATGTAAACCTGAACTCCGTTTGAATCAAAATAGGTTTTGACTAAGCCTACAAGGGATTAAAAAGTAAATTAATCGGGTTTATGTTAGAGATAGGTTTCTTTGATAGGGTCATACAATAATTTGCTGTCATAAACGTATAATACTGTTTTATAGCACCGTTCGGTGTAAGTACATACTTAGTCAAGTGATTAGTCAACCTTTATGAAATCATTTTCATGAAGAATGAACACGTTTCAAAAACAGAAACATAACATAATACTACTGCTGCTTTTGCTGCTACTACTGCTACTACTTCTGCTACTACTACTTCTGCTGCTGCTGCTACTACTTCTACTACTGCTGTTATTACCCACGTCTACTCTGCTTTTGCTACGTCTACTGATTAGCCGGCTAAGAATCTCTGCAAATGTAGGGGCAAACCACAATACAGTGTTCGACACTAACGGTGGCCGCTGGATCGTCTCCACCAAAGGTTTGAAAGGCCCTCTTAAATTCGAAGGGCAGATGACTCGTCTGTCTTGCTACTTTATTATACTACTTACGGTCAAAATCATAAAATTTCATTACGATTGCAGGGACATTTAAATTTTATGGCATGATGACCTAAAACGACATTTCATTTCACTCATTATTGCTCAATAGCACGAACGACTTACATTTTTATACCAAAATAGGCCGATTTCATAAACACATCCGTTTTGCCATGTAAAAAACATCGCGTGACGTCATAAAGAACATTGTTGTGGAATAGTCATCTCGACCCAACAACAAGTAAATCTACATTAAAATTGATTGCAACACTTAAACAAAAAATCGGGCGAAAGTTGAAGTCTTTATCTTTGTTAAATCAACTTGTGACATACACAATCGTTGATTTTACACAGATGTTTATTTTACAATGTTGTCAAATTATGACCAACTTATGGAGTGATAATAAACAATAGGACAATTTTCTCCACATTTTTTTACAAACCCCCAACCTGCCCTTTAAGTGGATACACTAATGACTGATTATTGACGGTACATGTAACTTGGTTAATACATTAGAATTGTGCGGTACCGAGTCGGTTATGTTTGTATTCCTATATCCATCGTGTCTATTCAAGAAACAGTACACGCCGTTACAACCGTTTAAGACTGAACAATTGATAAGAAATAAATCTTATGCAAAAGGGTCAGGGTTCAATCGCGCTTTGCTTACAATGTAAATGGATACATATTTAAAATGACCTTGCATCTTCCGTCGATCAAGTATAGTATGCAATGCAACAAGACACCAGATCAATTAACAGGTTCATTGGGACTTACCGATTTGTTAATAATTTTAGATCGCTAATTAATCTTTAAAAAAAAATAAAATTCGGTAACTCAATATCACGGCCAATATTCATACAAGTACGCGGTTTTAAATTTGTAGGAAGAAAAGCTATAATGTGATCGTATTCACGTAAAACTGTCTAGTGTCTTTAGCAACTAAGAGTATATTGGATCGTGCTGAATTGCTCTCAGTAATACAGACCGGATTTATGTGAATGTTATTCAACAAATGAACCATATTTAACAAACTAATTACTCACATTATTAAGCAGATTCTGTGTTTACATGTTATATATTGGATAGCAATATAAACACTCTAAACTGCGGGGTTAAAATTTTAGAACTACATGTTGTAATTAACAACCGCACTTTCTTCCCAAAAACAAGTTTTAAAGGCACTCCGATTTATATCATGTTTATTGAACATAAAGCCCGGCTTTTGAACATTTCAATTTTAATCTCCAGTTTAATAACCCCCTCCGTTAAGTGGAAAGCATAAAGCAATGCGCATCTCCATTCGTAAGAACGTTCAAGGTCTTTTAGGATCACCATGTGGAGATTCGCAAAAAACTGTACTCTTTGCTAAAAAGCCAAGACTTTCAGGTCAAAGGTCAAATATGGCCATTGTAAGGCTTGCCCGCACTGTACCTTTTTTATTTTTCGATCAATTTTGAAATACATCGCCAAAAATGGTTATCAAGTTTAGACGGCATGTTGCTTGCAATGCCTGTATCGCTAGCTCAAAAGTCAAGGTCAAAACACATGAAATGGTCAAATATGGCAAAAATGCATCGTGTACATCATTTCTTCATTTGCGAGGTAATTAAAACAAAAAGTGTGACGATTTCGAGATGGCATTTTGCACGCAAAATGTGTCCATATGTTATAGGTCTTAGATTACAAACGTCAAATATTCGCATTTAACAGCTTGTTGGGGAGTTTTGGATATGCAAATAATAACAAATCTAACGCATTATCACATGTTTTCGACATGTGTGAATCAGTTTTACGATAGCAAAAATGTGTTACAAATATGTGATTTAGCGCATGTATAGTCATTTAAAATAAAATAAAATAGTTTATCGAATATTTGGTTACACATGTATTTTGATGTTGCTTTTTTATCATACTATTAATGCTGAGACAAACAATTAAGGGCTACCTCACTTCTTGATATTTTGGAAGAACTAAATTTGAAACTGGATATTCATGTCCAGTGTATGTTGAAATTTTAATGCCGCATACTTTCTAGACTGAAAACGTATACCTACGATCTTTTATACTGTTGGCACCAAAACAACTGACGTTGCGCAATATCAGTGCACGCTATCGATAGCTTTACTCAATCCAGTTTGCTAGCCATGGTGCAGACTCGTATTTCTCCTATAATCAGCAGATAAACTGGGCGTTTGTGAAGTGTTAAACATTTGATGGCGATAACTTTGTTCGTCTTTGGCACAATTCCTGATTACGTGGTATTAACTATTTTATCGCAGATCGCAATCACTGAATCTGTCATCCCACATTAATGAAATATTGCTCGGCGATACTCAGAGCTCTATATACAGAATATACAGAACAAAACAAGTAACAAGTTAAACAGCTTCAATTATATATATAGCTTCAATTGATCGGCATTATTCAGTTATTCGTCAGGTTCTGCCAAATGCCATAGCTTAATTAAATATGCCAACCGATTTTGAATTATTCAGCTATTATAACAACGAAATAAAAACATTCCGCCCGTAAGGCGCATTCGATTCAAATTAAAACAGAATAAAAAACGGAGCAATAGAATGTGAAACATATGCTTGATTATTACCAAATCATGTCGAAAATACGACACTTTAAAACTGTTACATCTCGGTAACGAATAATGATTATCAAAGTAATTGTTCCGCTTCGGTAACTTAACAAACCCAAAACTAGGCGTTTTTACAGAAATGTGCCTAATGTTCAATCAGTACACAATATGGTATATATGGTATATATGGTAATTAAACGGATAAACAATGACAATGTATATAACATTGTACTCAGTATGCATGATATACATATAATTTTCAAAAGTAGTTAATATACATATAATTGAAAATATAAGTTCGATCAACCAATCTGAACAACTGCTTCCCAGTCATTTGTCTTGAGTCCGATTAGACCTTAGTGAGAATTTCTTAAAACGTCTTAAAACCTTCAAATGTCACGTGTTTGCGACTGGTTCGTTGTATTAATGTTGATGTTTTATCTGTTAAGTGTTTTTATATCGTATTAGGTATCCACGACTGCATCTACGTGTACACTAGTCTAAATAAAAAACTCCTAATTTTCACAAGAAAACCCGTATTTGGAACTTTCGTATCTATTTTTTAATTGCTGTTATTCCTGCCACTTTTCGCTGATGCTCCGTGTGAAATCTCAACTAAAAATCATACTCTTTTTTTAGTTCAAATATTATAATCCTAAATATGGAACAATTCCAGAACAAAATTCATGTTCATATTACCGCATACAAACCATTCGAGACAAACATAATGGAAAACAGACTAAAACGTGTTAACTTTGTTGGTAAAGTATAGTTTCCAGAAACAGCATGTTTCTCTAATACTAACTGAGACAAGCGAATAGTTACCTGATGTTCCGTTTCGGAGTTGTGGTTTCGGAAGTGGCTCATATTGGATTCCGGAGATGTCAAGTTGATGGATCGAACAACCTTAGTTTCGTTACTGTTGCCTCTGGGACTTGAAATTTAGTTTCTTCTATATATAAACATATAACGGTAGTGGAATATTTTTTTTACCTTTAACTGCTTTATGTGATTTATTTTGGAAATATGCACTTTTCCGGCATCCGAGAATGTTCAAATGCAACATCTGTTTTAAACGTTTTATGTTTTATTTATATGATTGTTTGTAAATGACACGCACAATTTGAAATAAAACAAAAGTTGTATGTAATTTACATCTCAAAAAGATTATACCCAATTCACCATCCGTATAATCATATTAACATAATTAAATTACAATCCACATTATATCACACCTATTGTACTCACACCTAAACGCGACTACTTGCCCGTAAAATATTGAACGTGTTAAACCGCTATGGCAAAATCATTTCAAGGATAACCCGAATAAGCGCCCGATAAATCGCTGTGTTCTTAAAATCATGGCCTGTCATTTAAAAGTTGTTAGTATATCTACTTTAGTCCATTATATTAAATGTTTACAGTTGGTCGGTAAAATAATATTTAAGGAAGAATTTTCGATATTTGACCGAACTAAGTAAACGTTGAGTGACTTAACATATTTTAACCCGTAATGTATATATTCATATATATCTGAATCAACTATGGTTGAAATAACATCTGATGATCGTGAAATACAAATTCAATTGAAATTGCAAACTGTTATTGTAATTTCAAGCAAGGTGGTATTTTATTACGTATATATATATATGTAGAAGTGTTTAATATCTGAAATTTACTTTAACGAAACATTCAAAATCATGCATTCAAAGTAATTTAAGCACATTTAAAGGTACATTAAACCTTGTCATATTCAATAAAAGTTGTTGGATGAATATTGTAGATAGATATATATTTATTCAATATATTGTATCAATCCAATTACAACTTACATGCTAAAATCTTAACACAGCATAATGGCGATTTATATTAATTAAAGTTGGCAATGTCCGTACATAAAATAAACCAGCAAAAGAAAAATTACCATTTATTACAAGCACAATTGTAATGTGCCCAGAGTCATATTGAAATTAAACAGTCGGGTACGGAGGAATGCAGTATGTATAAATGACCTCAGTTTGAATCGTAAGAGGTCTTGAGTAAACCTACAATAGGTTACAAAGTTAATTAGTCGGGTTTATGTTAGAGATCGGTTGCTTTAATAGGGTAATACAATTATTTTCTAACGTCGAAGACATAAACTTGTTATTCTGTTTAATTGGACCGTTCGGTGTAAGTACATTCTAAGTCAAGTGAAAAGTCAACCTTTATAAAATCATTTTCATGAAGCTTGAACATAAAAGGAAATATAACCATTGCATACATAATACTGCTGCTTTTGCTGCTACTTCTTCTGTTACTACTACTGTTGTTATTATTCTTCTATTGCTACTTCTATTGATTAGAAGTCTTAGAATCTAATATCCTGACGACGGTTACCCACCCTCGTTATTTTAACAGTTCCTGTACAGAGAACATAATGAGTTTCTCTGCAAATCTAGGGTCCAACCACAAAACAGTGTTCGACACTAGGTCGTGGCCACCAAAGTTTGAAATGCCCACTTAAATCCAAAAGGCAGATTGCTCGTCGGTCCTGCTACGTTCGTATACAGCTTACTGTCAAAATCAATATATTTTACTACAATTGCAAGTACATTTGAATATGAGGCACGACGACCTAAACACCATTTTTCATTTCACTCTTTAATGAACAATAGCATTGTTTTAAACCAAATTCGGTCAATATTGACGATAAATGCGTTTAAGATTTTCACAAACAAAAACGTTTGCCATTTTTTCAATACAAAACATGCGTGCGACGTCATAAAACGAATTGTTGTAGAATATGCATCTCTTTGATGTTAAATCGAGCCTGGGTTATTCACTACGAACACCCGTAAACAATAGCACGTTAAGTACACTTCTCTTGTTTCAATATAACTACCCAACGAGAAGTACATCTAAATTAAAATTCTTTGCAACACTTTTCAAAACAGAAGAGATGATTATTTTTACCTTTTTTCCTTGCAGAATGACCATGACCTTTTACCACTCAAAATATGCAGCTCCATGAGATACACATGCATGCCAAATATCAAGTTGCTATCTTCAATATTGCAAAAGTTATGACCAAGGTTACAGTTTTGTGACAGACATACAGACTCACAATGACAGACAGACAGACAGACAGACAGACAGACAGACAGACAGACAGACAGACAGACAGACAGACAGACAGACAGACAGACAGACAGACAGACAGACAGACAGACAGACAGACAGACAGACAGACAGACAGACAGACAGACAGACAGACAGACAGACAGACAGACAGACAGACAGACAGACAGACAGACAGACAGACAGACAGACAGACAGACAGACAGACAGACAGACAGACAGACAGACAGACAGACAGACAGACAGACAGACAGACAGACNACAGACAGACAGACAGACAGACAGACAGACAGACAGACAGACAGACAGACAGACAGACAGACAGACAGACAGACAGACAGACAGACAGACATACAGACAGACAGACAGACAGAAAGACAGACAGACAGACAGACGGACAGACAGACAGACAGACAGATAGACTGATTGTACAGTGTTGTCATATTGTGACCATCCTATGAAGTGATTGTAAACAATATAACAACTTTCGCCACATTTTTACCCACCCCCACTCCGACCTATACGTGGATAAATATATGACTGCGTATTTACAGTTCATCATACTAGGTTAATGTTAAATAATTGTGATGAATCGATTCGGCTATGTTTGCATACCTTTATCATTTGTATATATTCAAGAAACCGTATACGCCATGAGAACCGTTTAACATTGCACACTTGATTAGGAAAGAAATAAATCTAATGGTCATGGTTCAATGGCGCATCGCTTAGGTAATGGATACGGCCATTAAACGACCTTACATCTGCCGTAAATCAAGTATAGTATACGATGTAACACGATACCAGAGCAATTTACTGGTTCAAATGAGCTTACCGATTTGTAAATAATCTTAGATTGCTAATTAATCTTTATTTGCAAATTCTGTCACTCAATATCACGGACAATATTTAATAATTGTGCGCGGTTTTTAATGTTAAGAAAGAAAAAAATATTATGTGATCGACTGATCGTATTAACTATCTATAGCACCTCAAAGAATATTGCACTATACAGTTCTGAATTGCTCTCAATATAAAAGGACGGATTTATGTAAATTTTATTCAACAATAACACCTTTTTTGCAAAACCATTTTTTCACTATATTAATCAGATTCTGTGTTTAATTATAATATATAGGATTACAATATAAACCCTCTTTTAAGTTGGGTTGAACATGTAAAACTAATTTACATGTGCACTTTCGTCCTCAGAACAAGTTTTAAAGGCACCCCGATTTGCATACTGTAATTAGAGCAAAACGCACGGCGTTTGAACATTTCAATTTTAATTGCCAGTTTAATGCCCCCATTAAGTAGAAAGCATATATTAATTCACATATCCGTTCGTAAGAACAATTCTTTTTTATCATACTTATCTTGCAACAGACCGTTAAGTGGATACATCACTACTTGGTATTAAGCAAGATCTAAATTTGTAACCTGATATGCGTGTTCAGTGAATGTTTATGCCGCGTAACTGAAAACATGTTTAAAAGATGTTAAATACCGTTGGCACCAAAACAACTAACGTTGCGCAATATCAGTGCATGTAAACGCTATCGGTATTTGTACTCAATACCGTATGCTAGCTTTGGTGCAGACTCGTATTTCTTCTATAATCAGCCGATAAACTGTGCGTTTGTGAAGTGTTAAACAATTTGACGGCGATAACTTTGTTCGTATTTGGCACAATTTCTGATTACGTGGTATAAACTATTTTATCGCACATCACAATCAATGGATCTGTAATCCCACATAGCGCAAATATCGCTTGGCGATACACATATCTCCATTTATGAAAAGTATACCAAGTTAAAAAGCTAAATCTCAATTGATCGGCATAAGTCAGTTATTCGTCAGTTTCTGCCAAAAGCCGTGGCTTAATTAAATATGCCAAAACATATTGAACTTTTCAGCTGTTAGAAAAACGAAATGAAAACGTTTCGCCCGTTAGGGATATTTGATTTGAACTAAAACATAAACTAATGGAGCATTTAAATGTGAAACATATGCTTGTTAATTAACAAAACATGTCGAAAATGAGACACTCTAAAACAGTTATATCACGTTTTCGGCAACTTAACACGCCCAATAGTAGAAGTTTTTTAGACATGTGCCTAATGACAAATGCTCAATCAGTACACGATATGGTATGTATTGTAATAAAACGGATAACCAATTTCAATGTATACAACATTGCAAACGATTTGTATGATGACCATTTCATTTCCAAAACTAAAATGAATATGCACACAATTTAAAGATACGAAAAATCTATCAATCTGACCAATGCTCTCAGTCTCCCGGTCATTCGTATCGAGCCAAAAATACCTTTGGTGAAAATATCATTAAACGTCTTAAAACCTTAAAATGTCACGAGTTTGCGGCTGGTTGGTTGCATTAATGCTGATAATTTATCTGTTTCAACTGCTTTACTGTCTTTTAAAGTATCCTCATCTGCCTCTACTTGTACACTTTTCGAAATAAACACTCATGATAATCCCAAGAAAACCAGTAGTAGGAAATTATATATATATATATGTATAATAACTGTTTTCTTTCTGCAAATTTTCTCCAATGCTCAACTAAAATTCCTAAGGTTAAAGCTTTAATTCAATACTACATTAATCTTTTTTAGTATGTTTTTTTTTTTTAAATCCGAAATATGGAACAATACACGAACCAAAATAATGTTGATTTTACCGCAGGAAAACCATTCAAGACAAATTGAATGAACGACACACATAAACGTGTTTATTGTAAGATTATTTTTTTTGGTTTCCCGTAACAGGTTCGCGCTTTTTGCTTTAATACTTTCTGAGACAAGAGACTAGTTACCTGATCCTCTGTTTCGGAGTTGTGGTTTCGGAAGTGGCTCATGTTGGATTCTGGAGATGTCAAGTTGGTGGATCGAACAACCTTTAGCTACTGTGGCATCTGGACTTGTCATTTACATTTTTCTACATTAAAAAACATAGTAGATTTGTATCACCTTTAAATTGTTTTATGTGATTGATGTGGAAATACATACTCTTCGGACATCTGTTGTGAATATGTTATGAATTATTTTATTATTGTTTGTATATGACACGTACATAAAAAATAAGACATTTGTCATATGAAATGAACACTTCATCAACAATTATATCTAATTCACCACAATCAAGCTCAGTTTCAAAACATTAAAGTCATATGTCACTATATCCTATTCATTTTCTGTCAATTAATTCAATTTTGTTGCATAAGTTATTTAGAATAACAAACAATTACATTTCAATCCGCTTTATAACACACCTATTGTAATCACACCTCAACGCGACTAGTTGCCAGTAAAATTTAAATCGCCTATTAATTTGTTTTGACATCGGCCAGAGTATTGTACGTGTTAAACTGCTATTGCCGATTTCTTATAAGGATAAACTATTGAAATGCCCGATAAAACATACTTTCTTTTAAATCATGGTCTGGCATTTAACAATTGTTAGTCAATCTTCTTTTATCCATTATACTAAATGTTTACAGCTGGTCGGTGTAATAATATTTTTGGAGGAATTTCGACTTTTAACCGAACAAAGTAAACTTTTAGGAGACTTCATATATGTTTAATCCGTAAGGCATATTTAAACAGATCTGGACAAAGCATGGGTTAAATACATTCTGATGATCATGACATTTAAGTTGAATTGAAATTTTATTGTCAATCATGAAAGGTAGTATTATATTATGTTTATGCGTAAAGGTGTTCAATTTCTGATTTAAATGTTAACGAATCTTTAAAAGTAATGCATTTAACACGATTTAAAAACGTATGAAAAGAGGTATGTTAAATTTCGTCAAAGTCAATACAAATTATTGGATAAATAATTTAGATACATATTTCCAATATATTATAACAATCCAATATCGATGTACATGCCAAATATACACACACCTAAATGGCAATTTATATGAATGTTAAGTGGGCATTGCACAAGCATAAAAACAAGTAAAACTTACCATATAATACAATCACAATAGTAAAGTTACCAACGTCATATTGGAATCTTAACATGGGACCCGAAGGAATGTATTATGTACATATGATCTCGGTTTGACTTACAATAAGTTTTGAGTAAACTTACAAGGGGATTAAAAAGTTAATGAATCCGGTTAATGTAAGAGATAGGCGGCTTTGATAAGGTCAATAGGATCAAGTAACAGGATTATGATTTAAAATCTCTCTTGGAGTAACCAGTCCAGGGTGATGCATTGGCTTGCGTTAAGATTTCACCGGACAAATGGAATCGGGTTATATTTGGCTTCGTTCGTAACGTAGCGCTTTCTCTCGGTATATTGACGGATATCGTCGAACAATGGTTGTCTCAACAAATGAAAGAAAAAAAATTATTGTATACTTTAAATAAACCATAAGCTAAAACGAAGCATTTCATTATCTGTCAAAACCTGCAAGTTATGAACAAAATTAACGTTTATTTATTGGATAACTATCAGTTAAAAAAGTATTGCGTTTTGGCTTCGTGATTATGAAAATAAAATCGTGCGTAGACCTTACACACGGAAATCAATTGGCTCAACACAAAAAGCTTACCGATGTAAAGGCTAATGAAAGTTTAGTGGTCAAACTAGCGTGTTGACATGTCATGACACAAGTGTTATTTAAAACGACGTGTCTAAGGTGCTTAATGTATATGACGTATTTATGAACGACATGTCTATTTTCTTTTGTCTCCTAACCTATCTACAATCACAAACAATGAAATTTTGTGTAGACTTGTATTTTTGAAAATATTGTGACGAACCTTTAAAACGTTTGACTTATATATATATATATACAATTCTTTCAAATACCAAACAGTATACCCTTTGGCTGCACATATTTGAATTATATGTTTGTGAAAGTTCATAGTTGTTTGGTATTCATTTTTTTTTGTATGTACATTTTTTTTCTTGGGTAAAACAACCTTTAACGTTTATCCACATTCCCACTACGAACTTTGGAGTTTGGACACATATATTAATCTTGGTTGAATAAGTCCTTATTTTGGATATGGCTTCTGTATTTTATAATTTAAAATGTTTGCATAAACATGATATGCAATATGTGACCATGGCCCACCAATAAGTGTTCCATGTAATCTTTAACATCAACCTGTTTGTCAGATGCCTAGTTTAGTGAAAATCACTAATACATTGATCAAATAACACCCCATAGTAAAACATTTGCTGTATTTTTACCATGTTGAAAACAATAAACAGCATAATTGTAATTACCTCAGTTTGATTAACTTCAATACAATAAATTACATCTTATTTTGTTTAAGTTTAAACACAGAATTACACCAGACAAGTCAGCTGGAAGCTTGAACGCCAGGCAGGGTGAAGATAATGTGATCTTGTGAGGAAGTTTAAATAACAGACTGTTTACCACACTCAATATTCAATGCTCAATACCAGTTATATAAGAAGAATTGGATCACTGAGCAAAACCAACTATGACCTTTCATCCCACTTGTAATAAGGCTTTACTTATTTGACTAATTACAGCTATTATTTTTCAGCTATTTGCTGTAACAGTTTAACATTAATTTTGAGTTTTTACCATGACACTGTGCTATGAAGATGATAGAATAAAGAGTTAACTGCCTCAAGACTTCAGATTTATGGAATACTTTGTGCAATAACATTCAGGGACTTCCCCAGGCCGTTTGAGCATCCCTGTCATGGACGCTTGGCGTCTGACTTGGCGCCTAAAATTGTGTTGAAATACTGCCAAGAGCACACGTATTATGAACTGTCGCTATGCATGGCCAATGGGGATAACGAGCACACTTACATCCACAAGTTACATTACACACGCGTCAATTTGTAGGAACGACCATACACAAGCATGCTATTCATTCACTCATTATGTAATCGACAGTATCAAAGATAATTTATTTGATAAATGTTATATATAAAATTATTTAATTTTAGCTCATATGTATGCATGTTTTTTGCAATAAATTTCATAAAATGTTAAGCAGTCAAACGTGAAATTTTGGTCGGAAATAAACAGATAAAGTTGCAATAAAAGATTAAAGTGTCGTATGTTTTCCGTGCCTTGTTATTGCAAACATTTTCATAAGCTTTAACTAGTAGCATTTTGATATCAGTTTGATTAAGAACAACATTAATCCGATTGGCCATGACAACCAACATATAAGTCCTGAAAAATTAAAAAATCAGTCCGACAGAAAGGTCTTTTTTTTCTCTTATAATTTAGCAAACAAATCCAGCAATTTTGCTGATGTTTACTTATATTACTTGATGATGAAACTAATACGAAACAGAGCGAATTATTCAGATACAATATATACTTAGCTTATAACTAGGAAGTATAATCACATAGTTCAATGCACAGCACTGTTGCGGTTAGCTCCCTTATATTTTATTTGATAACGTTATTCTCGCTTATGGTTTATTTAAGTCAGATTTTTTTTTAAACATTGTATCAGTTAACAGTAAAAACTCATTCCGAGGATTTAACGAATTGTGTTTGTTTATTAAAGAATATATTTGTTATGAACAATCATTGTAAGTATTAATAAGCTAAAGCAAGTATAAGTGTTATCTATAATAGAATAAACATGGAGTTTAAAATATAAATCATTTTGCAAAATTGATGTGTTTTAATCATTCTGAGAGGTTAACGAACACCATAAAAATACGCTCGTCTAGTCGGGCTATGCTACTATATGTTTGTTTTTAAATTACTGACAAGTTACACAGTATATTTACTTCCATTGTAAGGTCACGACAAGTGCCTTTTTCGTCAGTGCAAGTGAAATTCAAGTGCACTTGTCCGACTTTGCCAGTGATTAAAAGTTAATGTCAAGCACAAACGAACGCAGCGACAATCATGTTTATATTATTTCTTTAACTTATTACAACCTAAAACACACCAATGTTTATCTTATTCATCGTGATGTATATTCGAATGACACTGTAAATTGATGTAAACACATTTTTACAGAATATCGTATGATTAAGTAGATATTAAGACATACATTAATATGAATACAAGGTGAAAGAAGGACCGGGAACTGGTTAACTCAGTTATGAGTAACTTCTTCAAGCGGTTATAAGTATATTCTGTTATTCATGTTTTGATTGTTCGTGATCATTTTTGAGTGATCATTCGCATACGGAATACCTTATTGACAGACAAAATTGCAAAAATGTAATGTCTTGTGTGCAAAGAACTGTGTGCAGGTCGTTCAAATATGGCACCATATCTTCACAATCCACAATTAAGCATTCCGATTAAACTACCAACTACCATATTCAACTAAAATATCATAGCGAATCATTAAGCATTTATATTATTGAGATACAGTTCATGAATTGTATAATAATATTCTTATTATAATAGTATTTCTTTTTTTTATCAGATCAACGCTTTAAGGTAGATTGCCGAACGAATTTAATTTGAAAATTGTGTCAGCGGTGGAACTAGATGTGAGCTTTACGAAATGATATTAATATAAGAAAGGCATCTTACTTTCATTTTTGGAAAAGAGTATTACAATCACTTTTAACAAATCTTAAAATTATATCGAACTATAATGGCGATGTATTATAAAACGGATTATTATCCCCCGCTAAAGGCGGAGGGATATAGAATTGGCGTTTTCCGTCCGTCTATCACAAAACCTTTCAGGGCTTTATCTCAGAAGCTATATAAGATATGAACATGAAACTTCATTTGTGTATAGATATCATATCAATGAGGAGAAGTGCCATGCACAAGCACCATAACCAAACACTTTCTTAAATAAGAAATATTGCCCTTTGTTTTGTTGTATGATGTAGCTTTTCATGGCTTTACATAAGATAACATACACTACTTCAACATGAAACTTCATGGGTGTATTGATATCAACGAGGATAAATGCCATGCTTAAAATCCATAACCCTACACTTTCGAATTATGAGTTATTGCCCTTTAATGTTTTTTTATGATGTAAATTTTCAGGGCTATATCTCAGATACGAAACAAGATTTCAACATAAAACTTCATAAATGTGTAGAACTCAATGGGAAAAAGGGTAATGCCCAAGAACCATAACCCTACAGTTTCGTAAATAAGAGTTATTGCCATTTGTTGTTTTTGTATGATGTAACTTTTCGGGGCTATAACTCGCCACAAGATTTAAACATGAAACTTAATGTGTGCAAAGATATCAATGAGGAGAATTACAATGCATAAAACAATTTCCCTACACTTAATTAGTTTTTAGGATTATAATATATATCAAGGGATTGCACCCATCCATAAACAAAATTTATTAGGCGGGGGATATCAGTTCATCGAATTTGCTTGTTTTAATATTGTTGTATTGATAATGTACATTAATTGCACACTTGATCAGACAAAACAATATTTTATGCTATATAAAAATAATTTCAATCGCACACAAATCCCCCACATTCAACACATTTCGAAGCGTGTGGTGCTCACTTTATCTTACTTTGTACAGAATACTCGTTCTTCGTTGTAACTTTATCTACTATGTTAAATTTCAGTAAATGTACAATAAAGATATAGAGGATATTTGTTCATGTTAGTGTAAGATCGTTTGTTATTTCACGAGTGATCATAGAAAAAATATGTTAACGAGTGGCGCAGACATGAACACAATTTCGTTTTTTTTTTGTTAATGCCCCTTTTTCAAGATTTTTTTTTAATAATAATTTCCATTTCGCTGAAAAGTGACCCTCTTCCTCTTTCCCGTGGCTCAATACATTGAAATAACGTCATTTTGTTTACGAAATGACGTCATTTTGTTGACGATATGACTTCATTATTCCAGGGAAATTCTTCAGTTCAACTCTTTTACAATGTAAATAAACGATAAAAAAAGCTTAAAATTAAAAGAAAATTTGTTGGATTCGGGTGAATATCGATTTTATTTCACTCGTGATCATAGAAAAAATATAAACACGGATATAAACAAAGGAAGTACATCTTGATATAATAATCTAAAAATAGAAAAATGAATTCCGAAAATTTGTTCTTTTCACCGGTGAAAAGAACAATTTTGTTCTTTTCACTGCTGTTATTTCAGTGCAGAAGTTTCATATTTTATCATTAAGTATAAAAGAAATAGTGGTATTGCAAGACTAGAAGAGTGCATCCTTATGGTTTCCCTCTATTTTTTAGTGATATGGGGAAAACGGGGGTTTATGGTCAGAACAAGTTTTATGGCATTTGTCTGCTAGACAAGTGGATTAAACAGTTTATTTCGAGCCCTGCAATTTAAAACTCTATTCGTGGAAAGATTTTATTTGATATTTTTACTGTAAAATGTAACTGTGATACATTTTAAAGAAAATCATCTGCAAGGTTGGTTTTTTCCTGCCCAGGCAACATTCGAGTTATACTAAGCCCCATGAAAAGTCTATTTCACTTTCACTTTTCATTTTATTAAGAAAGTTTTTATAAAAAAAACAGGAACACGAAAAATGCATTAAGTAAAAGATCTAGGTTTAATCATTTTTTAATGTGTGTCCCATATGATATTTCAGCAAAAAAGTCATTTACTAGAGTAAATTCATCACATTGAAAAAGGCTTCACACATGGGGGCCATCGTGGTGCGAGAATACGATGACGAGAGTGCGAGAATACGTAGACGAGAGTGCGAGAAAATGATGACGAGAGTGCGATAATCCGATGACGACAATGCGAGAGTGCGAGAATACGATGACGAGAGTGCGAGAATACGATGACGAGAGTGCGAGAATACGATGACGACAGTGCTAGAATACGATGACGACAGTGCGACAATGCGAGAATACGATGACGAGAGTGTGAGATTACGATGACGAGAGTGCGAGAATACGATGGCGACAATGCGAGAGTGCGAGAATACGATGACGAGAGTGCAAGAATACGATAACGAGAGTTCGAGAATATGATGACGAGAGTAAGCGAATACGATGACGAGAATGCGACAATACGATGGCTACAGTACGATATGACTATGGCATTTTCGCCATCGTACTATCGCATTGTCGCCATCGTACTATCGCGTTGTCGCACTCTCGTCATCGTTTTCTCGCACTCTCGCATTGTCGTCATCGTATTATCGCACACTCGTCATCGTATTCTCGCACTCTCGTCATCGTATTCTCGCACTCTCGTCATCGTATTCTCGCACTCTCGCATTGTCGCCCTCTGGATTTTAATGTGTAACCACGATGGCACTAACGGTATTCCTTACTCCAACGATAGTCCGCCGAGTTTGTGTTACATGTGGTAGCTCAGCACCAAATGTGTTACGAGAGTCACGTAGTATGTTGAGCTGTATCTCGTCATCGTCGTGGCCTCGCCTCACCGTACCGACGTCTGGTATGGATAAGGAAAACCTGAAGTACTGATTTAGCCTACACTATTATTGAAAATGTCATTGTATTTGTATCGAAAATCAATAGATTTACTTGCATATTGTTGACATAATACTTTACCTTAGGTCTTGAACATGTTATAAAACATAAATCGTAAAGTATGTTTGAGTTGCAAGAGTAAATGATCAAAGACACGTGTTAATGTAGCTTAATCAATAATGAGGAATATACATCAAATTGTCGTCCGTTAAGTTGAAACAAAATGGCGATGGTAAAAATCCAGTGACAAGTCAATAAATAAAACTACATTGTGTATGAATAATTGTTAGTGATTGATTGCAAAATTGTGCACAATAAAAATATATCACCTCAATTTCGCTATCAATAGATTTTTCGAGTCCAAAACAAAACTTATAAAATATGTTTATTGCTTATGACTACAGAAACACAATTCCGAAAACAGCACAATCAAATCACGATTTAAATCACGTCACTTTATACGCAATTTTCTCGACGTCATTTCAATGTCATTAAACCCCCTTTTCACAGAACCCGGCTCAAATGCATAACATATGAGCTAAGCAAAAACAAATTTATATATTGAAACCGTATGGTATGACACTGCTTAAGATTGCATATTTTGTGTTAATCGAAGACACTGAGACAAGTATTATATAATTGTTTTTCTTTCACAAGATTTTGATTGATTTAGTTTAGTTTAAACCTATTTATTGTAGCTCGATTGCATCGAAAGCCGTAGGCCGTAGGCTTTCGAGTCCGTTTCCTGGGACTTTAACGAGTACTTGGAGTCTTCGAGGGAAAGGAACGCTCCCAGTGGAGCTCGAACCCATGACCTCCCGATCGCTAGGCGGACACCATATCCACTACGCCACGGCGATCTTGATTGATTTCAGCTATTATATTACCCACACATTGTCACAGTCTATATAATATTATATATATATATACAACTATGTAACTATTGTTAACAATACAATAACAATTGTAACGCTTACGTGGCTATAGAATTTTTGAAAAGGAAAGTCACCGTTAAATGATACGGATGAATACGTGATTTATATATCGGAATTTCACACAACGCTAATAAGTGAATGTGAATATGAATAGTAATAAACTTTGTAATCTGACAGTGTCTGGAGTTTCACTTCTTTATATTGAGTCATGTGCGGATATATTGCACTGTTAACTTTATAACAAGCATTGGTAATTTCTTATATAAATATAAACATTTATTGTGACATTTGTGAGGACTGCGTGTATGTCTTGCGCAATTTTAGTAAATGTTTAGGACGGATTCGAATATCAATATAGCTTCTTATAAATGGTTTAAACTAACTTTCTTATAGCAATATATCGTACAGCTTAAATCCTGAATATATGTTTATAACGCACAATATGTCGCTGTCAATTTATATATAATAGTTGTTTATATATGACGTGCGACGTGACAAAATCCACCTTATGGTCAATGGGAAGTAACTGAGAAAATTAAAGTTTCAAATCATAACAAACATTCAGTCATTCACCTTATATTCGTA
>VMBQ01011129.1:0-23616 GCA_007657795.1 Dreissena rostriformis | reverse complement strand
TATTGAATATAACATACATTTCATCGAGAAATATATTATAACAACAAATCGTACAATATCGCAACGGTGCGCATTGATTCTTAATAATCGTTGGATAACGTATCAATCCATACAAGAACGAAGGAATTAATTCGGGGAACGCGATCGTTAAAATCGTGTTTGATCCAGACCCAATTGAGGACTTAATCTAAAATACTCTCAACTTAAAACAAAGGGTGCGTTTATATTTATTTGGAATTGCGTTTTCAGATAAACAAAAGTGCACATCATTTATATCAAGAATGGTTTATTAAGCCTACATTTAGATCCACGTGGTTACCGTAGTAACATATTATTATAGAGTATGGAACTCTTATCTTTGATAAAACAGCATCAGAAATGTATTTGCATATAAAATGCGTGACGAAAGTGGCGCTGGATGTGTTCGATAGATCAACATAATTCAGTTACGAAATAGAAGAAATGTCAACAAAAGTGCAGCGACTGACATTCATTTGTATTTATCCTTTCATGCAATAACTTGGATTAGGATTGCTAACTATCAATTGCTTTTTTTTCAATTTATCTGAAAAGTAAGTGCTGCATATTATTGTGCATTTAACATTATGTGTTGAATCTAACATTAAATGCAAATAGACATAAGTAAACATCAGGCATAACTTAATCCAGTATGACTTAAATGTAAATATAATGTATCTATTAACTTAACGCTGAGTAAAAACCGAACGTTCAATACAAACTTCACATCCGGTTTAGCAAACAATTAGTTTAATGCGATATAATGTTTAACAAAACAAGTAATAACATTATCAACTCAAAACAATCTTTGGACTGGAAAAAAGGCTTACACAGAAAAGGCTTCTGAATTAAATCAATCTCGAAATACACACCGTATAATCTCTCATGACCGGTTATTGTGTTACCACCCACAGTTTATGGGCACGTTGAGCATCGGCATTGATCATCATGGGGGCTAGAAGTACACTTACGTACACACATGTTAAAATTATTATGGAACCTTTATAAGTAATCAAATAATATCATGCTTTTGTTGCATTTGGTTATTAACAAGCTGATAAGTTTTGGAAATATGTACTATTCAGATTATTTATATTGCATGATTAAGTATGTTTCAAAAAAGATTTCAATTTGAAAGGAGTATATGAATTGCTAGTTTATACCAGTATTAAGTAGTCAAACTGAGTTTCATATTAAGTTTAAATCCCAAATGTTTCCTATTGAACGTTCCAGGCCGTTGACTAGACACACATTCTATTCACTGAAGTAGTGTGTTGAAAATTGAAAAACGATTTCGAACAATGTCTTTATTAAATTTGTAGGTAACAAAGAAAGACAATTGGAAGATTTTTAGATAGCTGCAATCACCCGGATAACATAATGCGCTGAAATTACGAGTTACATACAATACAATCGACTGTGTCATGCTCTGCGTTATGTGTTTATAGCAATAAATTACATTTACACATGCGTGCATTGTCCATTGTTCAAGTTCTATCATTGAAATAAGAGATGTTGTAACTTACTGTTTAGAGATGTATCTTCGAGTAAATATGACTCCATATGGATTCAATACATGCTTGTAAGTACACGACATGCACAATTCACTCATTATAAACGGCATCGGAATTAAAAAGAAAAAAACACTAGCATGGGGCGAATATGTCATTATAGTTATTATTAATGCATACCGCACTTTCTGCATCCTACCCTGCATATCATAAGTATAATTTTCATCTTGATAATAAATATTTTCAAGAATAAATATTTGACGCGATAAACTTTCTCTTTTACTTGTGAGTAGCACATGTTTACAAAAACACATAGACGTGTGTATAAAAGTTACTTTCATAAACCACAGCACGAACGCTTGTCGCAACCTTTCTTGGCAAACGAAAACGAATTATTTACATGAGGAACTTGAGTTTCTTGCATTGGTTGCTCGAAACATATGTGCAATAGTGTTTGATTTATCCCCAAATACACCAAATTTTAACATTGAATGCGATGTTGTAAAATATATTTAAAAACCACAGAGATGAGAATCGCTGTTTTTTCTCGAAATGTACCTTCAACAGCGCTGTATTGTCTTTTTCTAGTCGAAGGCGTAAATGCCCATTACTTTAACATGATATCGAATTTAAAACAGCGTTTGTCAAAACCTGGGGACACTTAATGATTTTAAATTTTTAATTATCACGTGTAAATATGTTAATCTTAAATCGACATAAATTTATGACTTGGTCACTTGCCATAAATAAAGGACCAACTAATTGTTTGTAATAAGATTTCAATACTGCTCCAGCAGCTGAAGTTTCACTTCTTTATATTGAAATGTGAAACGGAATATCCATTTATTTCAGTGATAAAACATAATTTTAAAAAACGCAGTACCAAATACAATGCTCTAAACAACGTGCAGCATCTTTCTCTAAACGTTACTTTTTCTAATGATTTCCTCTTCGATTTAATATAGAAGCATCAGCAGCAGTTACAATAGAAGCAGTAGTATCAGCAGCAGCAACAGCAGCAAACATAGTGGTGGTAGTCGTCGTAGTTGTAGTAGTTGAAGTAGTATGTTTACAAATGCTGTATAATAGAATATTAATACAAATTGATTTTTTTTGCATATGACAGAGGATAAGTTATTGTCAACTCGTTCTGATGAAAAACGACTTGTATGGACTTCATTGATAACAAAATAGCATTCGTTCTCTTGGTTACTAGACAAATAAGGTTTAATACTTTTACTTTTTAAGCCATAATTAGTATGAATACACGCTAAAAGTGTTGTGACGTATTATTGAAGAGTTTAACCAGTGAACATCTAAAAAAAAAACACAAGCCGTTTGGGTAACGAGGCATATACAAAATTGGAAAAAATGCGAACGTGGGCCAGTATGCTAATCAAGTTAGGATATAAAAAAAATGCCAGCAAAAATACTGAGTAAGTCATTCATGTACGCTTTATACCTGAATATAACATAGACAGGTGAATTACAATATATGCTGAATGCCAAATATATATTCTCATATAATTAATGATATAATACATAAATGATGTTGGTTTTATCAAACTGTTATGTTTTATCTTACTTTTAATACAAATGCAATTTATTACAATTTAGACACAATACATATACTGCACATGTGGTAGTTTTCCGTTTATTTAAAATATTATATTTATAAAAACCCAAATTATATAAGTGAATAAAATATTTTTTCTTTTAGACTATTTTATCCCGTTATCACTTTGCAACATATATGTTCTTACTCGTGTGAATTGACAGCCGTATTAATAGCATACTTGCATATTATTATATTGTTGTTTGCAATGAATTTTCTTGAATTACTATACTTTTGTGGACCTTCACATTTTGTTAGTCAAGCTTAAAAAACCTTCTTAAAGAACCTGCTAAAACGATATAATTATTTATAATTATATCACATTTGTATTCCAACCTGCCCAATTAAATGGCAAGATAAGCGTATCCAGCATGAACCCTTTTTGGAATAAAAACTGAGATCAGTTGTGCAGATTTTCACAATTAAATGACCAATAGGAATATTTCAAAATATATACTCACTTGCAGTAGCGTGTTTTGGGTTCCCTCGTGAATAATAGCAATATAATATGTGATACAAATTGGTGGGTGCTACAACCGTGTTTTTATCTGGAAATGATTGCAAATCTGTGTTAACAACAACGGTTGTAGTCAGATCTTCACAGGAATTTTATCTGTTATCTGAAAGACAAAAGCACGACATGGCCAACACGTGGCTTCATAAATGAACTAATAACGTAGATAGGACGATATCAATACATATATTTATCAATATTTTTAAAATGCGCATGTGAGATTAAATTTCTTAAAGAATATATCAGGGCGCAAATAATGTTTATGCTTTTACGTAATTGTGTGTATTAATATTATTTATGGTGTGATTAGANGACCGGAATTGATCAGTATTCGTCAGATACATTCTAAATCTTAACTCTTCCATACTTATTTTCGCAACTTTTTTGCCAAAAATGCCAAAAGCATCAAAAATGCGAAACCTTATAATGTACATAACGGAATCTTCAAGACTATTATTAACCTGTGACGTATGCACGCTTTGGGTCACGTGAGCGCCAATTTCACGTGATTTCCACTTCCGCGCTTTTCAAATAAAGAAGAACTTCTAAATCACAAGCAATTTACATACGAATGGCGTTGTAAACAATGATGCAATGGTCACGTGGTTTTACATGTGACCCGCGCGTGTTTAAATTTAGATCATTTCTGTCCATGGACAGAAATTGAAAAGCCCCATCTTTGTACTGAATTTGGGCATGTCTTGACCGATTTTGACCAATTTTTTGCACATCTGACATAAATACTATCACATTTTGACTCATAATCACTTTTTTGTGACACATAACAAAAATGGGAAAAAAAAACCAATATCAACTCGGCCGGCTTTAAGCTTTCTTCGCCTTTATGTGTTTATTTTTTGTACTTTAAGGTCATTATACACAAACGTATAATATTTAAGTTGTTTGTTCATTTATTGTACATAGGCATACAATAAATAGATTTACGTGTTCGTTAAATAATCGAATATTTACTTACAAACTGTACAAGTAGTTAATAAAACGCATTATCCTTGCAGAGTATTTAATTGTTGTCTAATAGATAAACACAATATGTAGATCAGGCGCATCCGTCAGTATAAATATAATAGTTCTTCATAATGAGTAATAGCATTTAACCATATTGTATTTGGTTGAGGTATGTATAAAAAAAGGCGAAAGACGAAAATTAAATGCTATGGTCCGATGTAGTTTTATATCAAATACACATTATACATTATTCTATTGAAAGGCAGTTAGATGTGAAAATAAAATAATTTTATAAAGGTATTTAACTCACGATTTGTTAGTTCCAGAAGGGCCGATCGGCCTCAATCTGATCTCTTGTTCACATAACAAACTGCCCGTGTGAGTGTTTAAAGCTAGTCTACGCCCACGGGTCGATATTAAAAGATCATACTGCAGTACTGGTCGAATATTGTTGTTCCTATTTACCAAATGTTAGCCATACTTTTATCATGATTCAATAAATTTAATTTTCCATTACAAAAATCTAGAATTGATGTTGTGATGTTTTTTACGATTGCGATTCATGATGTGAACGATTAGATCATCAGTTGAAATCGAATTATAATTATAGAACACACAGTCCTGTCGAGCTTTGTTATTCAAATTATTAATCAGTTTGTAAACATTCTATCAAAACGACATGTTTTTTATCACTTTGAAGAATTTATTACGCTTTTCTGGTATAATAAACCACCTGGAAAGATAATACTGATGACAATTAATCTAGAAATGTTCATCGTGTTCATTTTGCAAAAGTTTCGAACCCTTACAACTCGTCTTCAAGTATTAAATTGTGTATGACTGGCAACGATTTCCGCTTACATCGGATAAGACCATCACGATGATAATTGCAATTGTGGCAAGATGAGATAATAAGATAAATGTATATGTTCGATTAAATGCAATTACATAATTAAATTTGTTGATAATGAAACGCTCCAACTAGAAAGATTTACACTACGATTGAAATTGAGGTTTTGGTTCAAGAACGAAGAACCATTCGGTGAACGAGATCGTTAAAATCGTATTTGACCACAACCCAAACGAGGACTTAATCTAAATTCTACCAACTTAAAATAAAGCGTGCGTTTATATTTATTTGGAATTGTGTTTTCAAAGAAACAAAAGTGCAAATCATTTATATCAAGAATGTTTAATTAAGCCTCCATTTACATGCACACGTTTACCGAAGTGACATACTATTATAAAGTATGGAACTCTAATCTTAAATACAACAGCAACAGAAATGTATTTTCATATGAAATGCGTAACGAAAGTGGCGATGGACGTGTTCGATAAATCAGCATAATCCAGTTATGAAATAAAAGAAATGTCAACAAAAGTGCAGCGACTGACATTCATTTGTATGTTTTAATTACATGCAAAAGGATGGATTAGGATTGCTTACTATCAATTGCTTTTGTTTTCAATTTATCTAAAAGGTAAACCACATTTCTGCATTTTATTGTGCATTGAAACTGTAATGTTTGACTGAATAGTTAATAACATGATAAACTCAATACCATCTTTTAACTTATAAAAAGTGGCTTACACAGAAGGGGCTAAGGAATTACCGGAATCTCGAAATACGCCTTTTATAATCTGTAATGGCCGGTTATTGTGTTACCACCCACAGTTTATGGACGATTAGTATTGGCATTGATCCTTATGGGGTCTAGATGCATACAAAGGTACAAACATGCTTAAATGATTATGGAGCATTTTAAAGTAATACAACAATAGCATTAAATTGTTGCATTTGGTTATAAACAAGCTGATAAGTTTTGGAAAGATTTACTATTAAGACTACTTATATTGAATAATAAAATATGTTGAAAAAAGAGTTCAATAAAAAAAAACAATTGCATTTATATGAATTGCTTGTTTATACCAGTATTGAGTCGCAAAAATTGAGTTTCAAATTGAGTTTAAATCACAAATGTTTTCCATAACACGTTCCAAGACGTTGGCTAGACATATATTCTTTTCACTGTAGAAGTGTGTAGAAAATTGAAAAACGATTCCGAAATATTTCTTAATTAAATGTGTAGGTAACAACAAGAGACAATTCGTACCTTAGATTGTTTCAATCACTCGGATAACATAATGCGCTGACATTTAGAATTTTATAAATACAATCGCCTTGTTCATGCTCTGTAATGTGTTCATAGCAATCAATTACATTTACACATGCGAGCATTGTCCTTGTTCAAGTTGTATCAGTGAAATGCAAGATTTTGTTAACAACTGTTTCGAGATGGATATTCGGGTAAATGCGTCACTATATCGGTTCAATACATGCTTGTAAGTACACGACATGCACGGTTCACTAATTTTAATCCTCGGCATGCGTGTCTCAAACAACAAGCATGAAGCGAATATGTCACTATAGTTATTATAATTAGTACCGCACTTTCTGCAGCCAACCCTGCATATGATAAATATAATTTGCCTATTGATAACATATTTGTTCAAAAATAAATGTTTGACGCAATAAACCTTCTATTTGACTTGAGAGTAGCAAATGTTTACAAAACACAGAGACGTGTTTATTAAAGTTACTTTCATAAACCGCAGCACGAAAGGTAGTCGCAACCTTTCTTGGCAAACGAAAACTAATTATTTACATTATGGAACTCGATTTTCTTGCATTGGTTGCTCGAAACATATGTGCAAATATGATTGTTTCAGCCACAAATACACCAAATTTTAACGTTGAACACAATGTAGTTAAACATATTTGAAAACCACCGAGATTAGAGTCCCGGTTTTTTCCTCGAAATGTACCTTCAACAGCGCTGTACTGTCTGTTTCTAGTTCAAGGTGTAAAGGCCCATTACTTTAACATGATATCGAATTTAAAACAGCGTTTTTAAGGACCTGAAGACACGCAATGATTTTTAATTTGTAGTTATGACGTGTAAATATTTAAATCCTAAATTAACATCAATGTATGGCTTTAAATGAGGAAGAAAATAGCCATTTTTTCAGTGATATAAAACAAATTGTTACGAAATCGCAGCACCAAATGCAAATTATGCAATGCAATCAAGAATTAACGCCTATCAACATAACGTTGTTCTGTCGAATCGTGTGTAAGTGGCATATACTGTGGGAGTTATCCGATTAAACCAACACAAGAAAACCCAGTTTCACAATATGGAACGTCCTTGATTTACATAGCTTAATACTCTAGAATAATAAAGGAAAGCTGAACAATAGGCTGAACTCTCGAACAACTATCTTCTACACATCACACCCTATTTCGTTAATAATATTTGTTATTTAAATCAACGTGAAATCAACGTTTATTTAAATGTGATTTGGGGTTATCAGAACAATGTGCAGCATCTTTCTCTACACGTTACTTGTCTAATGATTTCCTCTTCGATTTAATATAGAAGCATCAACAGCAGTAACAGAAGCAGCAACAGAAGTAGCAGCAGCAGTTTCAGCAGCAGCAGCAAAAGTAGTGGTAGTAGTCTTCGTAGTTGTAGTAGCAGTGCGTTTGGATATGCTGTACAATATAATATTAATACAATTTAATTATTTGTGTTCACATATAAAACATGATATTTGATTGTCAACTCTTTCTGATTTAAAACGCCTCGTATGGACTTCTTCGAAAACAAAATATCATTTGTCTTCTTGGTTAGTAGAAAAATGAGGTTTAACACGTTTTCTTTGTACGCCTGAATTAATATGAATACACGCTATTGGTGTTGTGCCGTATTATTGCAGAGTTTTACCAGTTCAAAAAATAAAATAACAAGCCGTTTGGGTAACGAGGCCTTAACAAAATTGCAAATACATGCGAACGTTTGCCCAGTATGCTTATCCAGTTAGGATATAACAGGAATGCCAACAAAAATACTGATTTAGTCGTTCATGTACGTTTTTTGCCTGAATATAACATAGACAGGTGAATTGCAATATACGCTAATTGCAAAATATACATGTATCATTTAATGTATGAAATAACACATTAATGATGTTGGTTTTATCTAACTGTAATGTTTCATCTTACTTTTAATACAAATGCAAATTATTACAATTTAGAAACAATACAACTATCTAACCGATACTGCACATTTGGTAGTTTTCCGTTGATTGAAAATATTATATTTATAAAAACCAAAATTGTTTAAGTGAATAAGTATAAGTGAATTAAATATTTTTTCTTTGACATTCGGTTATCACGTTATCACTTTGCAACATATATGTCCTCGCTCGTGAGAATTGACAGTCTGTATTAAAAGAATACTGGCATATTATTATATTGTCGTTTGTATCGAATTTTCTTTAATTACTATACTTTTGTCTACATGTGGTTTACAAAAAAGTATTAGTCAAACTAACAAAACCTTCTTTAAGAACTTTGTAGTCCAACCAATTAACTGGCAAGATTAGTTTATCCAGCATGAACCATTTTAAAATAAAAACTTAGATCAGTTGTGCAGATTTTCACAAATTCACTGAAAATCAGGAATATATCAATATGTATACTCACCTGCAGTAGCGTATAAATGGTTTGTATTCACTCATGAATGATGGCAAGATAACAGGTGATACACATTGTTAAGAGCTATCACCGGGTTTGGTATCTGGGATGATTGCAAATCGTTGTAAACAACAACAGCTGTGGTCAGATCCTCAATGGAATTTGATATGTTATCTAATAGACATATGCACGACATGGCCAACATGTAGCATCATAAATAAATTAATTACGTAGATGGGACAATATCAATAAATATATTTATCAATATTTTTTAAATGTGCATGTGAGAATAAATTTGATATAGAATATATCAACGCGCAAAAAATGTTTATGCTTTAACGTATCAAATGTGAATAAGTATTATATATGGTGTGATAAGGTAGTTGTTCTGAAGAACAGTGATGTTTCTTTATAAAAATGTTGGCTTCATTTGATACAGTGAATTAACCCTTTTGACCACTGAGCACTAAACACTAAAGGAACGCATAACATTAATATTCATTGCTGACTGTTCATGCGTATATTTTAGCATATTTCTAAATACTGAGTTAAAGGGAACCAAGTTTTATAAACAAATAAACTACTTATAAACATTATTTAAACGTTTATGTAATAAACGATTTGAAGGCACCCCGAACATCTCATTTTGTCCAGACCTGATCACACAATACAACGTTAACATCATATTGTTTGAATACCAGGTACATAAAGTAAATACTAGTAATTGCAGTTAATAGTATTTTATTACTTGAAAGGGTATTAGGCGACAGAAATTTAGAATGATTGAAAACCAAATATTATACAAGATACGATTCTTGTAAAAACACATCACTTAACAAATCTAATAAATAAAAACCTAGGTTGAAACAGAACTTGAATCTTGAAATAAAAAGCAAATATCGAACTTCGAACTAAAAAGACACAATACCCGTATTTACATTGGATTTAGATTTGTTCATTTAACTTTGTTTTGTCATAACCTTCGTGATTAACATTCAATGACATTGTCCTATTTAAAACACATACGCAACACGAACATGTATAACCTTGACTTATTAACAAAAATGAGAACTTTACAATTGATTCAAAGAACAGGCGAAATTTCGAAAATTACTTGGTATTAATCTGTTCTTACAATAATATAGTTTAGATATGGATTTTAGTCGATATTGGCCGACCGAATACAATAAGGTGAGTTGTAATGCTCAGTACCGAACAGAACGATGCAATTTATTTCCAGACTTGTGGAGCCAGGAGTCTTTGTTCTTGTAATCGCTGTCTGTTTGAACGTGATTACATTCAACGATTCGTTATAAATTTAACTATATAATTAAACTTCTAATTAAAAAGAATCGCCATTCTGAGACACGGATGCCATNCTACTTCCCCGTACCCCGGGTATTTTGAAGTAAACTTCAAAGTACCTTGGGGTACGGGAAAGTATACTTCAAAGTACCCGGGGTACGGGGAAGTAGTACCCGGAAAAAATTCGTTCCCAAAATTGGTTTCGTTTCCTCCCATGTAACCAGCCTACTAATTTGAATGATGATATATCTAAGCGTTCGAAAGATATTGCGCGGAAAAGAGGTCTAAGGTCCGACCAATCGACCGACCTACCGACCGACAGACGGACATGTGCAAATCATATAATCCAGTTCTTCGAACGGGCCATACGACTTGTCAGTATAAAGAAGTGAAACTCCAGAAGCTCCAGCAGTATTGCATTTATATTATACACACATTCGTGGTCCTTTATTTATGGCAAATTTATTGCCAAAACAGTACAGTACGGCACAAATCGAAACAACATTCACAAATAGTAGAATTAAGCTGGGGTCACCGGCTTTGAACGGTCAATGCTAAGCACTGGGGGGTTTAAACCTATTATAGAGCGCTCAACCTCACACTTCGCCCAGCAATATTCATGATACATATACGTGTAAAAAAAATTAACATCATAGCATTGCACCTCAAATTAAACAGTAATAAAAGTGGCATTAAAACGCATTCGATTTAATAACTATTTAATTACTCAATGGTAGGAAGGAGACCAGAGCAACAGAGTTACAACTTTTTGAGGCACGATGAAATGAAATTACGAACACGTATCAACTACATCCCTTCTGAAAGAGGTCGAAATGTCAGGATTATTGTATACGCAATATCTTTTAACTGCGTAAAAAAATATTCTTTATCATTATCATTGATCTTTAAAAAAAAAACATTACTTAGCACATCCATATTTGTGGTATGACGAGTGTATTTATACAATCATTTAAGGCTAAATAAAACAAGAGTAAGTGTTGTGTTGATGGGTAAGAACGACTTATTTAAAGCACACAATTTCAGTACGTAATATAATAATGTTTACACGTTCTTTACATTTAGGGCTACCATGTTTTTATTACATTTCACATTATATTCGTTTCATGTATGGAAATTATAAAGAACGTTGATCTAACATCTACTTAAGTCCATTCCTTAATACAAAGAGCTTGGCATTAAAATTCTTCATTTGTACGATTGATCACAGCAACTTAGGGTACATTTCGTGCATGTTATAAGTGTACCTAACTCATTCCACATTAATTTAAAAGTATCAATTTGAAAGTAAGTGGTGACAGTCTGGAATTACTATAGCCATGATGATAAACACTATGGTAATGGAATTGCATTGCCTAACGCTTAAAGTAAATCTTTATCGTGATAAAGTTTATCGTCTAAACGTAACTTTATGACAGTAAATATCAGTTCGATGATCATAAACCACACGATAAATTACAGAGTTAAGTGTTACTTCATCGAAGTTAATCTCAGAAGATGTAAGACAGAACAAACCGTTGACAACACATTTATATATATTAAACTGAAGAGCTTTTTCTTCATTGCGCTCTGGACATATAATTTAAGGTACACTGATGGATATAACTTTCGCCACTAAACTCCTCACATTTAATATCAAACCTTTTACATACAGCATACCATGTTAATAGGTCGCCGTGGCGTGGTGGATATGGTGTCCGCCTAGCGATCGGGAGGTCACGGTTTCGATCCTCACTGTGCGAGCGTTCTTAAGATTTTCCCCCAAAGACACCAAGTACTGGTTCTTCCCAGGAAACGCACTCGAGGTTGTTTCAATAATCCTTCTGCTTTCGATGCAATCGAGCTATAATAAATATGTTTAAACTTACTGCGTTTTGTTTTCGCGCCGAGCCTGATATATTTCAAAACGATATGGAAGTAACCTGTTTTCTATTTATTCTGCGACCAGTTTAAAATAACAACAAGTAGTTGTCGCTACGACGCTGCATTTAAGCGGGAATGAATATAGTGTTTGACTTTTGACATTGAATAGTTTAAGGTATTTTCCTTTATCCGCTGTGTTGGATATTTACGTGATTTATGACGTCATTCATTATGTTGCGCATCATATAAATAGTATATATAGGGATTAATTGTTCTTTAGAGTTCAGTGAAGTTTTGAACACGCACATATAACTGACTTAGATATGAATGGACAAAATAACTAAAACTCAGGTAACTGAACGGTTCAACTTGATAAATGAATTGCATGTAACCGATATGTGACATGTGTATAACGGATCTTGGATAAATAATAATTCATTTCTTAAACTTGCTGGCATAAAATCGTTGATGACTGCATTGCAGACGACGGTTACATGACTAGCGAATAACGAATCGTCATTTATTAGCATCTAACCGATTCAAAGATTACTGATACCGTTTGTTAGTGTATAACGACTTATATAAATGCTTCTAATACAGTAACGTCCATTACGTCTAGGTTTCATTATTTATATTGAAGCAATATAATTGAGCGAGTGGAAGAAAACGTTTTCGTTTCATGAAACAAAAAAGTTTACCACATGTCATACGTAGTTTCCCGTGCAATACATAGATTAAGAATTTATTATCGTGTTACAATGGCAATGTGTTTATTGACTGTCGAATAGCCTGACGTTTTTTGTCTGTGAAATGTAGTTTATAACCAGACGGAAATATGTTTTCGTTTCAAAAGATAATGCAACATATTTTACACTCGCTGCTTTAATTTCATTTGGTTTTCAAATTAAGTCGTCTTGAATGTGTATTATTAAACGCACCAAAAGAAAACGTATCGACACGATTCCCGAACTACATAATTAAAATAGTCTACGCAATAACACATTTTGTAAAATATATTTTGAATCATGATTGATAGTTATACATTCTTTGTGAAACAAAGCTGGTAAAATATATATGATGTATATATCTTAATTGTGTTCTTCGCATCTAGAAAAACGATCGAAATATTCATATCGGACTGTTGTATAAGCTACATGTCCCATGTGCATAACATAAACTNACTTACCTTAAGAAAATAGTAACAAGTCCTAAAGAAGAGAAACATACAATTATTACTTATCAAATATTAATTCAAAACTGTGACATTCCAGTTTGTCATACAAAATGGAACTCAGAATTCTTTAATATTAACTGAAAAATGTTCATGCACTCTTGTTCAATCAATGAGTAGTCCACAGAATCTTGGAGACAAAATCTCTTATTTTCAAAATGAAAATTGTTGCCAATTATTTATGTAATTCTGTATTTAAATTGTGAAGTCGAAAATACTATGCACTTGTTCTGGTACCCCATTTACCCTAACACAATTTAAATTTGTTGTTGAGATTGTTTGTATAAGTAGACCAAGCATGCCATCAAAGATTGGAGACTATAAGGAATGAGTCGAATTTGGATATTGCAATGGTTTCACTTGGTGTTTGTCTATAATAATAATATTGATTTTAACAATAATTTATATTGACACATTTCAAGAGTCTAAAGAAACATCATTGTCACAATGAAGTAGCATAAACTCCATTATCTTGATTAAAATGTAGATTGTTAATAATAGTAACGTGAAAATTCCTGAGCTCAAACTGTGGACTGAACCAGGGTCTTCCGAGTGGTAACCGCGTCGCTAAACAGCTAGCTCATCAGCAAGGCTGTTGGAAGTTACCTTATTTAATTACAATAGAAGATATATTTTTACAACACTTAATTCCACTCCTTTACTTATGTCAACATTGATGACTATTTTACTGGGTCACGACAGTATATGACAATATCAAAATAATTGTTTACTTACTATAATTATCCTCCTTCCAAACAAGATGTTTATTTGTTGAAATAACAATTGTCTGTCCCTATTCATGTTATAATTCATTATGATCTAAGACAGACAATGATAAAATATCTGATTCTTCATTAGGATCTCGTCCGATAAACGTAGCTATGAATCCGAGGGAAGTCAGGTATTCACATTGTTCTTTCATTATTGACAAAACTTCAAAAGTGGATTAACGACAACAACTTAACCGCCAGTGCACTGATTTCTTTTGATAAATTAATACACCAAGCTTTTCCCTCCACCTGTCCGAGTGCTTAAAAAGACATCGCGCCAATGTAAGAGACTAGAGATACTTTTCTCTGAAAGTCGTTTAAATTCTTAATTTTAAAATATAACTATAAGCACGACGAAATTCCATTTCTATGGACGACGCCATTTTAACAACAAACCCGAAGTCTCTATCGTACGAGTTTTATCATTGGTAAAAAATTTCATTGGATCCCTCATGAAACCGTGAGGGATCCAATGAAATTACTGGATTCGACACACCCTAAAACGGTGAAAAGTGTTCGTAATGTCCCACGGTCGATAAATGGAGAGTAGCGGAATGGGTCGAACGTGGGTATCCGACGATGCTTTTAAACAACTCTTTTAACTTGTTGTTCTTGCATAATAAGCCAGAAGTGTATTACGGCTCATCGATATGGAACTGTGAATATGTTAATAACATTGAAACTGCCCAAACAAAATTGTGTAATCGCCATTCGCATGTGAGGAAAAATACAAATACCAGTATCCCCATTTGCGAATGTGGCCGACTGTCTTTATCTGTGACATATTTTGTAAATGTAATTAAATAGTGGTGTAAGCTGTTAATTATGCCTCATACTATATTTCCAAAACAATGCTATAATATGTTAATATAAATAGATAACGCTGGGCGTAATTGCTGGGCAACGAATGTAAAATCCTTTATATTTAGATATGGTTTCGGGTTCGTTTGGATCACTCAGGATGTTGGAAACGTAGATTAATTTGTATACACTTTTCTTCGGCGTATAATTGATTGCGTCACCCAGAAATGGCACAATGACATAAACAATGCATGTAACTAGTATAAGAACTATACGTCTTTTCTTAACATCGAAAGGTATTTGCATTTGGAAACCCCGATAAAATGTAAGACAGCTTTTGCCAAGTTTATGTGCTTCAACCACAAATTAAATAGTGAAGTTGGTAGGCAGTTACATATTGCATATAATTTGAGAATATGTCATTTTTAATTTAACGAAAATAAGATATCTATATTTGATTGTGAATGTCATGCCTATTTTCAATGTAGTAAATTTGACGTTGTCCGTATAAAATTTATATAAAAGGGTATAGGGTTGCATTACTGTACATGACGTTTTTAATCTAATGAGCACAACAGATAATGATACAATATTGAAATTATGTACGTATGTGTATCATCTTATGAATAACATTTAACAAACATTTTATTTGTAAGATGATGTGTTCGCAACTACAAACATGAGTTATGTTTTGTTTAATCTTCAGTGTATTTTTGGCCAAATGCCTCAATTTACTTAATAAACTGAGTTGAGTTGAGTTGGAATGGTCGTTACATCGTTCGGATAGTGTAACGTTTATTCTTAACGTGTTTGTTCCTGTATCACTTGAACTGCAATTCTCCCAAATCAACTTTCACGTGATTGGCTTGCATTTCAATGATCGTGCAAAGCAGCCATCGTCAGCCGCGTGTTATTGTTAACAAGGGTTGAAATCTAAGCCACAAATGACAGGATTAATCCCTTTTAATAATTTATACCTCCATTTACACTCAAAATCAATGAATATTTCGTAAAATATTTCGTAAAATAAAGTTTGCCAATAAAAAATCAGTGTTCCGTAAAGCAATAGCCAAAATTTCAACGCCAGATGTGTGCGTTACGTTTACAGAATTAGTGATTATACGATGCATATATACACATAAAGAAACTCTAGAAACATTATCAAGTAAAAAAAATCGTGTTTGCTAGTCTATTAATTGGGCAGATTTCCTATACAATACAATATAATACAAAACATAAGCCGAGGCTAGACTTATCCTCATACTAAGCCCAAAATCGCAATTCAAAATAAAAAGGAACACAAAGGAATTATTAATCGATTTATTTACAAGTAAATAATTCAATGGTTAAGATACGCCAGAGAAACAGAATTAAAACCTTAACAGAAATCCAATCATCAAATGTGCATTGGTGAAATTACCATCCGTTGAATAAATCCAAAAGGCTGTAACATTAAGAGTATGCATGGTCGTGGCGATTAAATATCAAATAAGTTATTATATAAAAACGTGTCATTATCTCAATAAACCTGTCAATGCTTCCCTGTCTTATTATAAAGCGTGCCCTCGCCCGAACTTAAATTTGCTATAGGTTGGAAGAACGTCTTCATATTTTTTTTTAATAAGCGTTACCGTTGTACGTCACGTTTAAGAACATGGCGATTATAGTATAAAAAAATAGAAACAATGAAATTCTTGAAAACTTATCAGGAGGACAATTCATGTTTTATAATGTTTTATTTAGGGCAAATAACCAAATAATACAACACAATACAATACATACAATACACAATGAAACAAAAAAACGTTAAGAAAGCTAGGGTCGTCGCCCTGGGAAGACAAATTCAAAGCATTTTGGGTGTAAACCGGTTAAAGGCTAAGGTAACCAAACACGCGGCCCATAAATGAACATATTTCACATTCGTGTCCGTGTTAAAGTGTCTCAACCGTTTTGTACTGAATCAAATAAATCACCTTAAACACCTAACCCATTTAATTCATATATGTGAAAACTCACCTAATTACACTTAACTTACTTCTATGTTGATTTAGTCGATTAATAATAATAATATGCAAATGCATAATACGTGGGGACGTTATATTTTACGATAAACACAACACACACATCAAGTTAGTTATCGTGTACATGTAGGAGGTGACATTTCAAAATAATCAAGACAATGTTTAAGGTATATTTGCTTAAAATAGTGCTTTCCACATTTACTATTGTCAGTTTTTTTACTTAATAGACTGTGTGTGACATTTTGTTCGTCTTACTCAAGTAACAAGGGTTATCCATTAGCTGCCCTATCGTCTTATCCTTCACCAATGGACGTCGCTCAATTTTATTAACTCCACATAGAATATGTCATGTGATAAAAAGGAAAACAGCATGTACTTGACACAAGTCGCATGTTTGCGTGACCTTAATGGAACAGCTTTACTGTATTACTGTATTTCAGATCTTCGACTAATACAGTACTGATCGAGTTACGTATCTGTATAATGTCACATCACATTAAACACATTATAAAAACTTAACACTTAATTGTGATAATGCGGTCTTTTTCAGGATGAAGTCAATCAAGTCCTAACCATCAACGTTTGGCTTGAGCAGGTAGGACAAACTTAGATGAAGTTATAAAATGTAAAGTGCATTCAATTGATCTCTCTATTAGTTTCATAATGTGCGTGTATCACACAAATAGTTTAACAAATGTACACATGAAAGCGTGATTTTACACTATTCGATGTGATGCAAGAACTTTTCTTAATGGTATAGAATATTATGTATGTTTTAATGCATATTTACGTCTAGGAGTGGGTGGATGAACGTCTGCGCTGGAATTCTTCAGAATTCAATGGTCTAAAGACTCTACGGATGCNTCAACACAAGTCGCATGTTTGCATGACCTTAATGGAACAGCTATACTGTATTACTGTATTTCAGATCTTCGACTAATACAGTACTGATCGAGTAACGTATCTGTATAATGTCACATCACACACATTATAAAAACCAAACACTTAATTGTGATAATTTCCTAACCATCAACGTTTGGCTTGAGCAGGTAGGACAAACTTCGATGAAGTTAGAAATTGTAGAATGCATTCAATTGATCTCTTTTATAGTCTCATTATTTGCGTGTATCACACAAATAGTTTAATACATTTACACATAAAAACTTGATTTTACACTTTTCGATGTGATGCAAGACATTTTCTTAATAGTATTGACTAGTTATGCATGTTTAATGCATATTTGCGTCTAGGAGTGGGTGGATGAACGTCTGCGCTGGAATTCTTCAGAATTCAATGGTCTAAAGACTCTACGGATGCCCTGTGAGAAGCTGTGGTTACCCGACATTGTGCTGTACAATAAGTATGTTGCAATGCCGGTAAATGTGTTATATTTTGATATTGAACAAGCGATACCATATCTTACCGTTATTACAATGTAACATAATTATTTGAAACGAATGCCACACTATCTGTGAAATCGTTGTATAATTGTATTGAATGATCGTGACCATTACTTAATTTATTATTGAGCCGTATGCATTATTTTTCATAATAATCTATATGTCAACCACCTTTTAGGTAGATGTTGCAGTATATCAGTCAACTTTTAAAAATGTATTGTTTAATGACTCATAGTCGAAATATACACAAATTTAGTTATGTTCGCGTTATATTTATCAAAAACGCTTATCTCCACATATCCGATACACATTAGGTTAAGTTTGTGCATTCCAGTGCAGATGATTTGACTGCGGAATATATGCAAGCCAAAGCAATGGTGCAACATGACGGCAATGTATTCTGGGCGCCACAGGCCAAATTCAGAAGATCATGCAAGATTGATATCACTTACTTTCCGTTCGATGACCAGATATGCAGAATGAAATTTGGTTCCTGGACCTTTGACGGCTTCCAAGTAATGTACACAGCAAACAAACATTTAACTGATAATATTGAACACATGTGAATTACACTTGTGAAATAATAATATTCAAATGGGTATTAAAACTAGTTCCTATCTCGTCAGTTTGAAGGCGTTGAAATAAAGTATTATAGTTATGCACTGTATTTACATTTTAATAATGGAAAACTTATTATTGTGTTCTAGGTGGACATGTTGAATCGTTCTGCAAAGGTTGACCTTTCTAACTACGTATACAGTGGCGAATGGGAACTTATTGACCTTCGAGTAGTCCGGAACATTATAACGTACGGATGTTGTGAAGAGTTCTTTCCCGACGTAACATTCACCATTATCGTGCGGCCTTGTCTGTGGCTTACGATTCTCATCCTGCTGGGATTCTGGTTGCCGCCTGATAGTAGAGAGAAGATTACGCTCGGAATAACGGTGCTGTTTGCCTTCTCCGTGTTCATGCTTTTGATTGCAGAAAATATGCCAGCTACATCTGAATTCGTACCACTTATAGGTAAATACCGATTTCGGCACATCCAAGTGTATCCATTAGTTTTATTTTATAACGCGAATTTAATAGTATTATTTCTGGCATCAATATAACCAGCAAATTAAGGTTTTAATTTCACAACACATCACATGTCGTCAATTCGAAATAGTTCGTATACTAACTGTAGCTATTATATATAATACTAATAAAACGAATAAAACAAGAATGAATGAGACATACACAATATTATGAATAAAAAAACGCCCTTCACATATTTTCTCAGAATGTGTTTTTTTACAGGCATATACCTTACAGTGACCATGCGGATGACATCTCTCGCCATCATTTTGACGGTGTTTGTTCTGCAGCTGCACTACGTGGGTCCTCACCAAAGGTGTCCCAAAATGGCTCCAGTTTTTCTTGTACGAACTACTCGCTCGGCAAGTGTGTATGCGTCCGCGACACAACACATTCTTGTATCATCTTTCAAAGTTCAACTTCAAGGGTAGTTTCTCGCCGTTTAGACATAACGTAAGCAGATCGGGTCTTCGGACAAATAGTGCCATGATAAACAGATTTCCAAATGACGAACACTCATCGCAAATGAGGACAGCAACGTTGTTACCGCAACAAGTGCTTCTAAATCAATTCGATAATAACCACAGTGTCAATTTGAACTTCTTGGACCCAAACCCCGACTAAACACAAGACAGAATACATTCGTCTTTAAAACTGTAAGTGGAGAAACAAGACCTCGAAGAGAGACATCAAGACATAGTTAATGAGTGGCGATTCGTCGCGATGATAATGGACAGAGTTTTGTTTTGGTTATTTCTGCTTGCTGCCATACTATCGTCTATTATTATACTAATAATTATGCCCATGCAAAAACCACCTGTCGCGTAGACGTCTTACTGACGAGTTACCTTCTGTTAACTGATACATTTCTTTATGTGTACCAATCAACAGAAAAAACTATCCTCTGTGTATATTGTTTTTTTTTTTTCATTTTCTCGATTTCATTTACCCCCCATCGTTTCGCTCTCAGTATCATCTGCTTAAACGCAATTGTATCGATCTTAGTAGATTACCATATCTCATTTGTACAAATATATATATCGACCGTTGACCTACCAATCNCCACCCCCAAAAAAGGATGGTTCATTCACAGTTATATACCCCGTGCTTACACCGCAACACATCTCGACGTGGGAACAATGTTTAACATACACAGAATGGACAACTTTACATACATAAACACTTATTTACAAACATGAAACCATAGTTGTATTAGGGCAGGATCCGATAAGGATTCTAAACTACCCTCACACTATGTTAGAAACACCGATGAAATCCGTTGGATCTAGAAGATACAGTGAAATTATGAATATGTTTGTTTATTAACAGGGAGATAATTATATTTCACAACAACGTTATTTCCTATTTCCGGGATCTATTAATAGATACTCGTTCACAGTCGATAATTAATATATAGGGAGAAAGGTTTGTGAACAACCAGATACACAGACATACAGACAGACATACATACTCCCATTTGAGACTGCGGCGTGTGCGCCTAGCTACGGTGCAGAACGAGGCATACATACTATGAAATCCCCATCCCCAAAAAAACATAGTGTGAGGGTAGTTTAGAATCCTTTATATATATATATATATATTAATAGCCTTTATAAATATTTGCTTGCACTCATAATGTACATAACCATCTAATTATTTGTAATCATATTGTGCACAACATTACAAATGAGTTCATATAATTTCCATTTATATACAAAACTATCAAGCCAATCTATGATCACGATATAAGTATTGCATAAACATAATTAACACTTAAAGGTAATATGAATAATATTTGACCACACTTTTAGGCTTATTAAGTTTACATACCCGTGATTAAAACAAACATGTATTTGTTTATTTTTCAAACGAAAGAAAGAAACGGTTAATAAGTCATTTTACGGTCGAATATCCTGTTGAACAATAAGACCTTATGTTACATGTATGTTATATCGACAGCCGAATGACTACTTATTTTAACTAATTAAAAAATTGCATGTTATGTTTCGTATTCAACTGCGTACGTGTGGGGTATTAATAATCGTGAAAACAAATTATTGCAAGAAAATGCCATAGACTCCAATTCGAACTAGAAAATGATGAAAAAAGCTTTTACGAATCAACTGCTTCTGCTCTTAACGACACTTGGCACCTGCTAATTATCCACACTCACACACACACGTGTACAGGTTTATTCGAATACCATGTTTATTTTAGTTGTAATAGATACATGTAAACAGAATACACACCAAACGATAAATGTCGTATTATGTCAGCACATTCATATTAAGCTTACCAACGTGGGCTAATGATATTTATTTCTACTCGATATTGCGTTGCCGTGAGCTGACATAATGAACATCAAAGCTATTTCCAGACAAGTGTGTTAATTTTGGAATGCTATTTGTCTTGGGGAAAAGCGCAATATTGTTCTTAATCCGTCCGTCGAATTCCTGTCAACACATTCGTCTGTGAAGTGATAACAGATAATTGTCTTCGGACATTCAAAAGCGGGAGGCGGAAAACTACAACGGGCGAGGCATGGTATAGGGGTGATAACCCAAAAAAGGGTTAGGGTAAGGGTTAGGGTTAGGGGTCGGGTAAGGGTTAGGGTTGGGTTTAGGCTAACCCAAACCCTAACCCGACCCCTAACACTAACCCTAACCCTAACCCTCTAACCCCTCCTTGCGCATTACCATACCATGCCTCGCCCGTTGTAGTTTACCGCCTCCCTTCAAAAACAGGCCGATTTGGCAGTAAAAAGTAAATATAGTTATCTGCAGAGCATTATCTGCCTAGAACACAAATTGTGTCTAATCACCTTTGAAAGTGCATTATATAAATCGAAATGTGTGGTTGAAGATCAAATTACAAAAAAAAACGGTATGCCAGTAAGCATTATGCACATAATAATATATTTTATATTTTGTGTTTAAATAAGAATCACATTTTTATATATTAAAGCGGTTTATGTGGAAACAAAAAAGACTATCATGTATTTTATGTGTATCGCCCGTTTCTTATGATGATGGCTCCCATTTGTAAGACTGATTGACAAACCTATACGGAGACTACACGTTTTTTATGGCGGTGAAGATAACATTGATAAATAAACCATTTTATTTTAGATGCGGTTTTGCTTTGTTAAATGACATACATTCTAATATACTGCACGCTTTTGATCCAGAAGCTCCAGCAATGTTGCAAGATCTTTTATAAAATCAATTGATTTATGACGTTGTTGACCGCATATTGTGATCACGTTATTTTACACAAACGTATATAATTTAAAGCCGTCCGAGTTAATATTTCTCACAATAAGTTGGTTTTCTCAACTGACCGGAATTGATCAGTATTCGTCAGATACATTCTAAATCTTAACTCTTCCATACTTATTTTCGCAACTTTTTTGCCAAAAATGCCAAAAGCATCAAAAATGCGAAACCTTATAATGTACATAACGGAATCTTCAAAACTATTATTAACCTGTGACGTATGCACGCTTTTGGTCACGTGAGCGCCAATTTCACGTGATTTCCACTTCCGCGCTTTTCAAATAAAGAAGAACTTCTAAATCACAAGCAATTTACATACGAATGGCGTTGTAAACAATGATGCAATGGTCACGTGGTTTTACATGTGACCCGCGCGTGTTTAAATTTAGATCATTTCTGTCCATGGACAGAAATTGAAAAGCCCCATCTTTGTACTGAATTTGGGCATGTCTTGACCGATTTTGACCAATTTTTTGCACATCTGACATAAATACTATCACATTTTGACTCATAATCACTTTTTTGTGACACATAACAAAAATGGGAAAAAAAAACCAATATCAACTCGGCCGGCTTTAAGCTTTCTTCGCCTTTATGTGTTTATTTTTTGTACTTTAAGGTCATTATACACAAACGTATAATATTTAAGTTGTTTGTTCATTTATTGTACATAGGCATACAATAAATA
>VMBQ01011128.1:0-23650 GCA_007657795.1 Dreissena rostriformis | reverse complement strand
CAGTGCATGCTGCATGGTCACTTAAAGACGGATCCGTGTTAATAACAGACGCTTCAGTACATTTACATGATTCACTTAAAAGTATTGGGTCAAGTAAACTGTCTGGCTAGTATCTGGTCGTAGCCTTATGACTCCTCCACTGTCTGGCTAGTACCTTGTCGTAGCAATGTGAGTCCCAAAGTCCAAGACTCTCAGACAATGTGCTTGTCGTAGCCAAGTTACTCCCACAGACTTCCAGCCAGTCTCGTTAGTTCCTAGGCGTACCATAGTGATTTCCAAACACGTCCATACAGTCTGGCTAGTATTGAGTTGTATCCTAGTGACGTTAATAGACTCTCAGACAGTCTGGGTAGTGTCTGGTCTAGCTTAGTGTCTCCCAAAGACATGAAGACAGTAAAGCTAGTGACTATTCGTAACTCCAAAATACTCACATACTGTCTGGCTAGTGTTTGGTCGTAGCCTGGTGACTCCCAAAGACAACCACACAGTCCTGCTAGTGTTTCTTCGGAGCCTAGTGACTCTCAAAGCCCCCATGCAGACCGGTTAGTGTTTCGTTGTAGTCAAGTCACTCCAAAAGACTCACAATGAAGGTTGCTAGTGCTTGAATGTAGCATAGTGACTCCCAAACACTCTCAAACAGTTATTATTAATTGATTAGAATGTTAACACTAGTTTGTAATTAACAAAGAGGTATTTGGATTAGTGCTCATGCACTCCATTGAAATTAATGTTTTGTAAAATACACCAGACCTTGAAGATCTGTGTGAGTTTAAATAACTCTTAATGATCACGCAAAATGGTTGCTCAGTGCGAAGCATGGCCTTGTCAGTTGTGTAAGCCTGTAAGGAGGTAGGCGGTGTTTTTTATTCTAAGAAAACATCCGGCTGCTTTGTGTCGGCACGCAACACCTAACTGACTGATTGGTTTATTTACCCTCGGAGCTTCGGTTAAAAACCATTCTCCGAGCACTTTGCTTAACATAAAACTCTGCTGTAAAAAGGCAGTGGTCAGCCCGATAGTACTGGGCTGAGCCATATAAACATAGGGACTTTGCAGAGTGGGTGCGGTGCTTGGATAAAAATCTAATTGTTTAAAAATATCTTNATCGGTGTAGAAATAAAGAAGTAAATGTAAAATAACCTAAAAAAATGAGTGATAATTTCTGACGCGGCCCCACCCCAACCCCTATAACTTTTGACCCAGGGGTCAGATCAAAATTCCAAATAGTGCAGGGTCGCACATATGCTCATAGCTACCATGTGTGTAAGTTTCAAGGTTCTAGTGCAAATAGTGTAGGAGGAGATATTGGCCAGAACGGATGGACAGACGGACAGACGGACGGCGGAGATCACCACAATATCCCCACCTTTTTTTCAAAAAGTGTGGGGATAAATACTCAAGAGCGAATGACCACCTTTGGAACGTTAGTGTAACTGACAGAGAATGTAATTAATTTTAACAAAATACTGATTTGTTTTGTGTGCTGTTGTATGAACGCTTATTCGTAAATTATGATTATGTTTTCATTTCATTACAATTTTTCAGATTTCAATATTAAATAAAATAATTATTTCAGTCGACACACCTTGCATTTTTATGTTATTATGATTTGACAGTTAACATGCTTTCATTTCGTTAATATAAATATAATTATTCACGGATGGTGTAATACATGTGCATCTTTGAGACGACGGATAAATTCTTTAGATATTAATTAATAACATTTTGCTGAACAACTTAGGCTGTATACGTATAAACCAGCTATGAAAATCACCAGCCATAAAATCAAGCTTATATAGCAATGCAGAACAAGTGTTCCTAATACCCCATTCCATTACGTACAATAAATTTCAACCGCCGAAAATTATATTTACCTTTATCATAAGATTATTGATGCACACATCTTTGTTATCTAGTCTCAACATCTTGTATATTGTTTTCATGGATGATAAACCACACTGCATTCTGCTTGCGTTCCGCTTGCTTGAGTTCTTTTATGTGGATTTATAAGTAGGACTAAACGAATGATACCTGTTTTAATATGTTTACAGTACTGTTATTTAATAACTTATTTTATAATTCAATCTTCTCCTGTCACATATTTAACGTTCATGTTTCTTTTTTTAATTGTTTCATATCATTAATTTAATAGCGAAATGATATTAACTGTTATATTTCTAATATTAATTTTATTTGGGCCGCGCTCTGTAAAAAAGAGGTTTAATGCATGTGCGTAAAGTGTCGTCCCAGATTAGCCTGTGAAGTCCGCACAGGCTTATAAGGGACGACACTTTCTGCCTTTACGGGATTTTCGTCAATAAGAGCCTTCCTTTAAACGAAAAATACAATAAAAGCTTACTGCACAGGCTGATCTGGGACGACACTTTACGCACATGCATTAAACCCCCTTGACACAGATCGAGGCCTATTGTATTATATAGTCTAACGTCTGGTTTGGTATTAATTGTTTCCTTGAATACACATATCTGTAGCGGAGGACTTGGTTATATGCACTTCACTGAAAAACAAATATGAAATGGTCTGCAAACGTACTGCGTGTTGTTTAAATATTGAAATAATAAAACAAAAAATTCGAGCGTGAAAAATAATAAAAATAAACCACCATTTGGTCTAACTTATGGAAAACCATCCTGCTTACAGAACAAAGAGCCATGGAACTAAAAGAGAAGCGAAAGCTGTACCAGTACGCTAAAAAGGATGATGGTCTTCCGGTTCAGATCAAGGCCGTTCCGGCTGATGAAAAGTTTTCATTTGGCTACCATTGGGATGTCGGTTCTAGAGCAATAACAGTCAAAGCCTCCAGTAAAATCAGAGACCTGTGTGCGACAAGCTGGAAGACAATCGAAGATTTGAAGAGTATCTTCATAAAAGGGGATTGCGTGTTCCCTGAGCCGTCGGACTTGTCAAGGTAGATCGTGTTTTATAACTGATATGTAATATGCCGCCTTTCTATCTTCACAGTATTGCAATAATGTCATTGTTATTATAAACCATTTTAAAATATTATTTTTTCTCTAATTGACTGTTTTCTCGCATATTTCTTATTACATTAACTCAGTTATGCCTAGCGTCTAGAAAAAAAGGCCTTGGCAAACGCGTAGACCCAGATGAGACGCCGCATGATGCGGCGTCTCATCAGGGTCTGCGCTGTTTGCTTAAAGGAATTTCTGTAAGAAATATTCAAAATATAGAAATAAATATAAAAGACATCCCTTATTTTGGAAATAAATTGATCCAATTTAGAAGGATGGGAGAGTCCACTGGGCATAAATGGTTTAACAAATAAAACAACATAACTATTATGATTTGCATTCAATCATCTCACAAGTATAAGATCGGCGTGGCGTAGTGGATATGGTGTCCGCCTAGCGATCGGGAGGTCATGGGTTCGAACCCCACTGGGAGCGTTCCTTTGATCGACCTCAAAGACACCAAGTACTGGTTATAGTCCCAGGAAACGGACTCGAGAGCGTTTATATAAGCCTACGGCTTTCGATGCAATCGAGCTAAAATAAATAGGTTTAAACTAAGTATGTTTGATAAATTTAGAGACAGTCATTCGTTTTGTTTGAAACCGTTATTTTTTTATTTACATACTATTTAAAGTTTAAACAGACATTCACATGTTGTTCATTTTGCGTTTAACAACGTATGACATATTGTAATATTGACATTTTAAATATTTAGATGGAAAGACGATGTAAAGTTCGGAATGCAGCGCTTTGCTGGCACGAACAACACCGTCATCAGACTGTGTACGGCGATACCCGGCAAGCTTGCGGTGACACCGAAAATGCTGAAACCCTTCGGACACGCTCGAATCAGCTTTACGTTCGAAACGACTGTTTATCGTTGATCACGAAATCCTCCTGGGATGCAAACCCATGCCTGGCACCGTGATATGCAGTCCCATCGCGTTGTTCTACAAACGAGACGATGACACAATTGTTCCCATCGCCATACAGCTGTTCCAAGACAAAGCAGACGACAACCCCGTCTTCTTGCCTTCTGACCACAAATACACGTGGATTCTCGCAAAGATGTGGTTCAATAACGCGGACGCCTGCGTGCATCAGTCGATTACCCATCTTGGATACACGCATGTCATCATGGAGGGGTTTGTGATTGCAGCACACAGAAACCTTTCGCAGTCACACCCAGTTTTCAAACTTCTAGCGCCGCATTTTATGTACCTGATTGCCATCAATAATCTAGCGGTTGGTACACTTCTAATACCGGGAGGAATTTTAGACAGCTTCATTTCGGTTGGTTCCAAAGGTGTCCTAGAGCTGGTCAAGCGTTACAGGCCGAAATGGCGGTTAAATGTTGAAGGAAGTCTCCCTGAGGATCTAAAGGCCCGTGGCGTTTATGACCATGCCGTTGTCCCTGATTACCCATTCCGAGATGACGCTCTTCTCACGTACAATGCCATTCATAAATACGTGACATCCTACGTCAAACTCTACTATCCATCTGATGAAATATTGAAGGCTGATATCGAGGTTCAGAATTGGAGGGCGGAGATTGGGAAATCAATCGAGGAAGGCGGGCTTGGCATTGCTGGTGTTCCAGGTGAAGGAAAATTTACGTCACGTGACCAGCTGATTCAGGTCGTCACGAGCATCATCTACACGTGCAGTGTGGGGCATGCGGCGGCGAACTTCAAGCAGTATGACGAATACGCCTTCCCCTTGAATTACCCATCGTTACTGATGGGGAAACCTCCGAGCGACAAAAACCTCCGGTTCGAAAGCGATATTATGGAGGTGGTACTCAATAGAAGCAGGACCTATGACGTCATGTCGGTCGTAAAAATCCTAAGCGAAACTTCAACCAGATCACTTGGAGACTTCGAAGTGGATTACATACAAGACCCGAAAGCGGTTGAAGTCGTCAAAACGTTCCGCGCAGAGCTGAAACTGGTTAGTGAAACAATCGCCAAACGGAATGAGGCCAGGGCTGTCCCGTTCGACTATCTGGACCCCGTCAAAGTACCGAATTCTATCAGCATCTAAGGACGTTGCAACCGATAGAAGGAAGTGTACTGTACGTGTAAAGGGACCGCTTATATTTATCAGCCACAACCTAAGCCGCAGCTGACGCTAACTTTATTGCCTTACAACACTTATATCGGAAGAGCATCTACTAGCATGCATGTTGAAACACAAGCAAAGCCAGTGGCATATATAAAAATACTGGTATTTCTATGATTTTTTTCTTTGATCGTTCAGGTTGTAAATCGTATTTATGGTTTGTGTTGATGGGTTCGCTAGCATAGTTTTGTAAAGTAGATTTGCATTATTGCTTTTGCATAACATACACAATCTACTCCGCCCCGCACGATTTCTTACATACAACGTACAGGCATGTACCGTTATACGACACTCAAAATTAGACACGTATACTTTTGTTTGCTTGCTTAGTTTTAAAAAACATATACAGATTCATAGAAGCTTGAATAAAATATACACAACCTCCCTCTCTTTTGACGACGTATGACGTATATCATACAAAAAATTTTGAACTTGATACAAATGCTTTTTTGTCATTGACTTCGTTCTCTATACTCCGTATGTTAAAGAACTCAAAAAGCTGCTGTATTTTGTAATTGATTTAACTTGAAGATATTATAGAAGTATAATTCGTTAACTTTTGTACTTTTACGGAGTTCCTCCCGCTTGACATTTTATTTGTAGTTATAATTGAACATACATAAATAATTGCTTGTTTGAAAGTTATGAGCGTTTGAATATTTTATTTAATTTTTGCTTTTGTGTATTGCAAGTATTGCACTTATACTTATGCATTGCACTTTTATTTTTTTTTAATAATATTTGGCGGCATCATTTGAAAACATAATTTATTTAGAATTATTATTTGGAGTGTAGTGTGTTGTTGTCTATATTCAAAAGGACTAGGATTGATAAAGGTTCATATATTGTTTGAGGTATCAGGAACATGTTTTATTAAAACGTATTCCATTTATGCCTAGTGGACTCTCCCATCCTTCTAAATTGGATCAATTTATTTCCAAAATTAGGGATGTCTAGTATATTTATTTCTATATTAAGAATATTTCTTACAGAAATTCCTTTAAGCAAACAGCGCAGACCCTGATGAGACGCCGCATCATGCGGCGTCTCATCTGGGTCTACGCTGTTTGCCAAGGCCTTTTTTGTAGACGCTAGGCATAAATGGTTTAAGCTGAAGTAAAATATACAGTCAAAAAAAATAAGTGTATTATTACAATTTCTTTTTAAATAAGTGGGTTTATGCTTTTTAAATGATTCAAGTTTCTAGTTTCTTGTTGACAGTTATGATAGATTTCCAAGTGGGAATGAATGTTACAGATGGATTTGGTGAAGTGGTTTGTTGTGAGGTGTGTTTTGGTGGCTTTGTTGGTTTTGGTGTGTTTATTGCAAAGTTGAACTTTGTTGTGTTCAAATAGAAAAAAGATTAATTAATTGACAACATATACCGGCAGTCCAGAAACGCGTTTCGTTATAAACAGACATTTATCACAGTTATGAAATAGCCTAGATAATACTTGTAATATATTTTTAATATTAAATCCAAATACTATAAATTATAAAAAAATGTGTACATTAAAATTCGGGTTTACATTTAAACAGTAATGTTATAACCATTTTTATGTCAGTATGTGTGGTGTTTTGTGCGAATTTAATATGCACTTAAATTTGTATTTGCTTCAATAAACATCTATTACACGGAAATAACACTCTTGTTGTTTTAAGCCATTTCGACAGCAATAGGTCAGAACAAGGGAACACAGGGAACACAGCCCGTAACACACAAGAAATCTCCGCCTCGCGAAAATTTAAACGAAAAACAACCTCGAAAATTATCTGAATAACAATAGAATCATTTCAGCATAACACTAGTTTGACGTCAACCTTTCCATTACTGAATGCAAAGGGACAGTATATAAAATTAAAAAAAAAATATGGCAGACAAATTGTTTATTACATACTACAAAATAATGTTCAAAAGTCACGCGATCATTTTGTTGTCATTGGAATACAATATTTTATATACTAATATATGTTTTTCTTTTTATCTAAAAACATCAATAGGGCTAATAATGTATACAATGTACATATTAATGAACTTTGAATCGTATAAACATGACGTGTTCGTCGGAAATGAACTGCCAAAACAATAACCAAATACAGTCGCAAACAAATGTAGTATTTTAACGAATACTTTTTGATTAGTAATTACTTTTTAAAAACTAGTATAATACTGAGTGGCATAATAGTAGCATGGAAGTGACGTAAGTAACATTTTATTGTGACAGCTAGGTCGTAAATTTGTCGTGTTCTGAGAAAACTGGACAAAATGCATGTGCGTAAAGTGTCATCCCAGATTAGCATGTGCAGTCCGCACAGGCTAATCCGGGACGACACTTTCCGCCTTAACTGGATTTTCGCTAAGAAGAGTCATCATTTAAACGAAAAATTCCATAAAAGCGGAAATTGTCGTCCCTGATTAGCCTGTGCGGACTGCACAGGCTAATCTGAAATGACAATTTACGCACAAGCATTATGCCCAGTTTTCTCAGAAAGCGACACAAATGATCAAACCAACGTGAATTTTATCATACTATTTATCTGACAATTTAAATAAATAAACACTTTATAATCTTATACACATCAATTATGCCCAAAGTCTTTCGCAATAACATTTTTTTTTTAATTCAATATAATACATACAATGTATACATGTATATGATCATACAACATAGTGATTGTACAAAGCAATAAAGTTCAGACATGTTATACAAGATATGCTAATACATATACTTTTTTTGGTTTTCTTTAAAAAAAAAACAATTAAAAGAATAACAGAGGAATAGTTATGACAAATGATGAGTTGTATAAAGTTCGAAGAAAGCATACTGGACTTTTATGGTTTGTTGTANATTAAAGTAATTCACAGATTACATACCTGCAAATAAAGGTGTATTTGGTCCACAGGATCCCTCAGGAAACGATCTGTAGACCAACCACACGCGATGTACACGGATACGTAGAAACACGTCTGTTGCTTAGAATGGATGCTGTATGACTGCCGATTATCCATGCCGTTTTACGGTAGATCGGTTACACACAAGTAAATTTCACCACACTCCTCCCCATTTTATCTAACGGGGAAGAGACATAGGGTCCTTTTTCAGTTCAGAAAATCTTCAATTTCAACACTTGCCGGCGAATGATCCCACAGCCCTTGTACTGGTTCGTCTATAGTCTGGCGAATTTGCTCCCTGAGTTCCCTCTCATGTGCCCTTGTCATATCCACATGAGAGCTATTGACGAACACTTGATGATGCTAGGCTCCCAGCCTAGGGACCCTAATTACTCCAGTATTAGAAACTCCAACCAAGGTCGGAGCCCCCCTTCCCCGGAGCCTTTTACTCCGTTTCCGAGTCGCTGGAAACAGAAATGACTTCAGCCTTAATTGGCGGGAAATCTTTACACTGCCCCCACTTCATCCACTGAAGTGCTCTCCACCTTTACTTCTCCCAGCGAAACAGTTGGCGGGACCCAAGATGCCATAGCTTCTGGTAAGGCAGGAAATCCAAACACTAGACCCGAGAAAGTACTCAGTCGTCCAGCTGCCCGTGGTACATGACTACCTATAGGAGCCTTCTCAACTTCCAGCTTTCGCCGGACGCCAGTCTTCCTAATGACCCCATGCTATTTCTCCTCCTCTTCCCTTCATCTTTGGTTTTGAACCCATATTGTGAGTACAAATAGGGATAACAACGGATGAAGGAATTTTGTGCTCCAATTGCTTCGGATGTAACTGGAGAACATGAACACAATTATGTCGGATAAACCATGTTGTAAAGTCATGTCGTAACCAGCGGTCTCCGGTCACTTTCAGCTTGGATTAAACCTCAAGCTTGGAGGAAGATGACATTCTCAGCAGCCGCACAGGGTAGTTTTAAGAATCTTGATTTCTAACACATGCAGCAAGACAAATGCAGCAAGACAAATGCAGGCTTAAACAGACAAATGGTGGGATTGATACCTCCAGCCTTTTACCGGAGTAATAATCCTGAACATATATAAATGTACGTTAAGTCGTTATATAAAAGTTATGTAGCCTCCAGATAAATCCGGAGTGTTAAACGTACGAACATCACTAGTGTCTTTTCTGTGATAATGCTTATTTAAGATCTTATTGCCAGATTCATATTGTTCTCAATCAAATAATATTTAAACAACACTCAGCCCGTTTGCCGAATGAAGTTGTACATCAATAATTTCATGTTTATACAATTTACAGACAGACATGTATCGGTGTACATTTCCAAAAGAATTAGTGTCTTTTCTTAGCCTTTCAGAATAGTACTGGTACTAGTTAAACATGGAACAAAAGCGCCTTAAGAACCATATGTGGTTTTGAAGTATGTTTTACAAAATTGCCCTGAAACATGATCAAAACTGTAAAATTCAATACATCAACTATTTTATTGTGTTGAGTTGGACATTTTTATTCTTAAATTGGGCAAATTTGCATCCTAATTGTATTGCCCAAGATGAATTTCTGGGGTACCCAGTACACGTTAAAATGAGAAAACACATCACAGCTTAATAAGAAACTAATCAGAAAATCTTAGCAAACATCAGCAATTAAAACACACGTGCATGTAACTTACATGTGGCTTATAAGAAATCAATCAAGCAATGAAGAAAGCCTGAGTTCTTAACATATTTCTTCTACTTCAGATTTTACATTACATGTATAGGATAATTAAATTTGAAATCACTCTTCTTATTAAAGTGTGCAATAATGGAGAGCATATACCATCTACTACACATCAACATTAATATATTATCAAGTCAAAGGGTATTTAAAATCACTCTACTTGTTAAATTGTGCAATAATGGAGAACATATACCATCCAGTACACATCAACATTAATATAGTATCAAGGCAAAGGGTACCAGTATTTCCTAGCAACTAGGAAAAGTAACTTCAAGACTGGGTAATCTATAAAAAAAAATCCATTATTACTGAATTGTTTATATGATAGATGCACAAAGTGTGAACACTTGCTATATAAATCAGCATGTGCTAAACTTGTACAGAGTAAAATGATGATTAATAATAAACAATTTTCTGTTGAAAGCCAATTATAATTTCTGCAACTAATAATCATTCTTAAAAGTAATCACATTTAATATTAACAAGTTATTTCGAAATTATATAAAAGTATTTACTCCAAATATTCCTTTTATCAACAGACTAAACATTATTATGTTGATATAGTAGTCATAATCAAGACAACACTACTGCACACAAATCAACTAAAGGAAGAATACATGGTATTTCCAAACATGTTATTGTACAAGTGCATTTCATAAACTTAAATATACTATCTAACAGAATTGTCTACTAGCTAATTGACACCACTTTATATTCTCCAGAAGCAGAGCCGGAGATGACTGCCCTACAGTGTAAAACCGAGGAAGCCAGCAAATGAAAGTACTTTTATTATAATACATAAACAATATTGAGAAAAACAAGACATCACAGTGTAGAGTTTTAGAGTTCGGGCAATTCGAATCGAACACTAAATTATATTTCCAGTTATAAAAGCAAGCAATTATCTCTAATAATTATTTGTTTGCTGAATTATTTTATACAACAATTTAAAATTCTAGATTTTACCAAAAATAGTTATGGCAGTTAACAAACGGTAGCAAATACGTAAATCACATCTAGGTGCATGAAATGCATAGTACTAAAGTTCCTTTAGTCTTGAATTAAAGGATCATGTCTTCACAACAATTTGGACACTCATATTTCTTTATCCTCACACCTTCTTCTTCACTCACATTCACACATATCCCGTGAAACCACTCATCACACCAATCGCACTGAATCATAATAGAGCCGTCNGGAAGAATACGCCCTTTTATTCATTCTTATAAACACAATGCGCTGCAATTTGCTCTGGACATACGAGTGTAATTCAGTTACTGTTATAATCACTTAATCACTTATAATCACTTTCATATGTGTAAAAATGTTAGGTAGAAAAGCTACGCTTTGCCGCATTCTAGGGTTGGTCGCATATTTCAATAATTGATTTGATCATGGTTTAATTCATGCGTGACGAAATAACAGTCAAATAGGACGTTGATATAAACCGGTTTTTGCTGACACGTTTAAATGTTCAAAATAAAACCATTCCCCACCCGGAGAAAAGGAAAATGCAATACTTTGTTTATAAATACATAATTTTCTGTTTAATTTTCAGGCAAAATATCATACTTGAGCTTCTGGCTTAAGTCCATACACACTGTAAATCCATGAAAATTATAGTTTTCACACCGATAAGTAACTTTTATCCCATTTTTATTTCCATTTACACTTTTCGCGTCTGTTCTTAACCGGTATGAAATATCTTGGTGCGTGACTGGATTTCGAAGAGACATCAGCTGGAGCATTACGACTGTCTCATGGTCGAGCTGCGTAACGAAGATCCAAGAGCCTTTCAGAACTTTTTTAGAATGCCTCCTGCGATGTACGATGTAATTGTGCAGAGACTTACACCAGCCCTNTATAAAACAATGTTGAGAAAAACAAGACATCACAGTGTAGAGTTTTAGAGTTCAGGCGATTCGAATCGAACACTCAATTATATATTTTTGTATCCTCACACTTTCCTCCTCACTCACATTCGCACATCTCCCGTGAAACCAATCATCACACTAATCGCACTAAGTCATAAAAGAACCGTCATCTGGCTGTCTACACACAAAAAAAGATTTCGTCACTGTCGACACCTAATTGTCCAGTCAGTCGGTCAATTTCTTGACTTGTCCATTTTGGGAGATTAGTTTCCTTAGATTTTCAATTAATCATGATTCCTGTTTTGACCACATTCTTATGCATCATTTTGTAGAGATAAGGAGATATTAGCCGTGTCACTACCTCCGGTCCGTCCCATTTAACCGATAGTTTGTATAATTTAGTTTTCTAGTGGACGATATCCAGCATATAGACCGGATCACCCACCGATTGTATTATTTTGCTTTCTAGTGTGAAGTATCCAGCATATAGACCGGATCACCCACCTTGTTTATAACCTCCTCCGTATTGACTTTACCCGGATCGCATACTTCCCGTGTCCTTTCATGCCCTTTATCCCATGCTTTTGCCAAGGGGACCACATCATCTACGTCCTCCAAATCATGACCCAGAAGGTACTCGTTACAATCATCCACGATGGTTTCCCTGGAAAAAGCATCATGATTGCCGTTCTTTGCACCTGCCCTATGATTAACCATCTTGGTCCTGAACTCCATGCTGCTTTGCTCCAGCTCTTACTCTTTAAAAAAAAGGTCTGCGATAGGAGTGTTCAGTGTGATGTTGAGCTTGTCAAACTGCACTTGTCCCTCTTCAAGAGCCTTCTGTAACTCAGTGGCCTGACTAGCTGACTCACTGACCCTCGCTTGGTCTTCAATAGCTGCCTTTAACTGAGCCTTGTATCCACTGACTATCTCATGATTGTGTGCTGCATGTTCTTCAGCCTTCTCCTGCAGACTGGTCTGATGCTGGGTCAGGATCTCAGCTTTCGTATTTCTCGTGGTACGCAGCCAACTGGGCAAGACTGACCTCTACCATGTGACGGGCTTAACCTACCTGTCTCTCGTATTCCTCCTTCTGTCTATCCCCCTCAGCCTCCATCTGATGGACGAACATATCCAACTCACTTCTCTCCATAATTGTTTGGTTGTGTTGTTCATTCATCTTTCTGTAATCCTCCTCACTTTGTGCCAGTCTAGCTTGCAGTTGATCAACTTCTCGTTCCATCTTCTGGAAGTCATTACCCAGTTTCTGCAAGTTCTCCTTCTCCACTTTCATTATGTTCTCATACTCCTTCAGTCTGGACCTCCTATTAGCAATGGCCTTCGACATCTCTGCTTTCAAATGCTTGAAGATTGCACGGGCTTTCTCCAACTGATTTGTTGAAGCTTTCTCCAACTTTTCAATGCGTTTCGTCTGTTGCGTGTTCTCCTGACAGAGTGACTGTGACTGTGACTTCAACCTTGAGATTTCTTTATCCTTTCTCTTCATCTCTTCATGAATTTGCTGCTTCATCTCCGCAATAGATATCCGTCTGTCTGTCTCTAACTGTTGTTTTACCTCCCGTGCCTGGTGTATCTGCTGCTGTAAATCTCAAGGGAACTCTGCAGTTTTTGAAACTGGGCTTGCACCTCCCTCAATTCTTGCTCAAAGCGTACTCTATCGGTTAGCATAGCCGCCTGCTTTTCTTTGCTAGATTATATTATCTCCTTGCAGCTTTGTAACAACCCCTCCTGGTGTTTACCTTTTCTTGCAATGTTGCCATTTCTGCCTGCAGCGTGGGTGTTGTCTCTAACTGATGTTGTTGTAGTTGTTTCGGCTTCTGAGCCCTTGCTGTCTGGATTCTACCTGGATCAGGTGTTATGTCTTTTCCCTCTTTCAGGAGTGCAACCTGTTTCTGTAAGACTGCTATAATCTCTCCTTTATCCTCAATTACCAGGTTGAAGCTCTCCCCCAGGTCTCTCTTAGCCTGCTGGTCCACGGCTATCTGTTCTTTCAGCTCCAAGATACGACGGAAAGCGCGGTCTTGACATTGGATCATCGTCGACTTGAGCTTGTCTCGTTCTTGTGCCACGTCTTTGTATACAGCCATCAGATCCCTGTACTCTGATTTGTTCTCTGTGGCTCGTCTCTGGTATATCTCTATACTGTGGTCCGGATCCTCCTTAGGGGACGTTGTTTATGTCCATCCCAATTACATCCATCTCTGACTGTAGGTCAGATGGGGGGGCTGTACTGTATATGACTGAAGCTCGTGTTATTGCAGAATGAGCCCTTGCTCGTCACAGAGATGATGGATGAAGGGCGGGAACCAGAGGCATGAGACATGACATCACCTGCCTCTGTCTGCTTGTTCGGTGAATGGACGGGAATGTAAATCAGCTGCCCCACAGGCACATTTGCCGGGCTGCCTTCCACAGACTGATTAGCTTTAGCACAGCCGGACGAATACACACTGCTGAGCTTGTAGCTGTCTTTAGTGACTGCTTTCCTTTTCGGCGTGCTCTCCGCGAGTGGGAGGTCACCCTCTTTGATCTCGTCTTCTAATAACTGTTTTTGATTTCGACCCGCATAATTGTCCGGAACGGTCCCGCCCTGAGCTGCCGGTTGAACATTGGGTTGTACATTTGTACCTGCAGGTAAAACATTAAGTTGTACATTTGTACCTGCCGGTTTAACATTTGTACCTGCCGGTGCAAATCCATGGTTGATTGCACCAGCTTGTACTCCAATTCCCTGGTGCCCCTCTATGTTAGTGAAAGGCTGGAGCGGTCCTTGGACCGGGTACCACTGTGGATAGGGGGACCACATGTATGGAAACGCATTTTGTCCTTGCTGCCATGGTGGGAACTGCACTGATTGCCTATGGTATGGCTGTTGAATTTGTTGAGGTTGGTACGGACCAGCTGGTTGCGCCGGGTACTGGTATGGCAATGGTTGTTGTGGTTGCGTATGTACATGAGTTGGTTGCGCAGACGGGTACTGGTATGGCAATGGTTGTTGTGGTTGCGTCTGTACTTGATTTGGTTGCGCAGACGGGAACTGGTATGGCAATGGTTGTTGTGGTTGCGTCTGTACTTGAGTTGGTTGTAGGTACAGACCAGTTGGTTGCACAGACGGGTTATGGTAAGGAGATGGTGGTTGTGGTTGCACATTTTGCTGCAACTGTTTCAATTCCCCAGAATAAGTTGTACCTAAATCAATAGTTCTGTCAGCCATTGTCTGTCACTTAATGTCAATTTAATGTCCAAGTCAGGTTTAACATTAATTACTTGTAATATTGCACGTAACTATACCACACACACACACACTTGCAATTGAAATGCAATGATATGTAAATCTGGTCAACAAGCAATTATTTAAATATTCCTGGCTCACAAATACTTTTTATTTCTAAAGTTTCACACTCACACCCCACCATACAATCAATTTATACTCTTTCTCCACCCAATCTACGAAGGGAACACACAATGGGAGTAAATGGATATGCTTGGAATAAAACAAATGGCCATAACAACTCACATATCCTATTCTAAGACATGTTTCACCCAGTATTTGGTACCGGGTATTTATTCATTAATGATTGTGATTATTAATGGGGGTTAAGCATAAATATTGTTCAATAGTTTGTGGTTATCCAAATGACTCCAGTATACTAGTCAATTGTAACAGGGACTGGGTTTGAGTTATACCTATAACCTCCACTAAACCAGCCACAGCTGGTAAAGTTGATACAGGTCAGGCGCGATCCCCAGCTACGCCGGGGAACCGGTTGTCCTACGTCTCACCACAACTGTCCACAGTACTGCACGTCTCCTCTATCCCCTCAGATCCCAGAAATACCGGGTTCAGGGAGCTGGCTAGGCTAGAACACAACTGATGTAAAACAAAGACATTTAATGATTATTTTCCAAAATAATTAATGTCAAAGTTTTTATCACACTGATAGCACTAGATTAAAAAGAAAATGAAATCTTAAATCTTTTTCATTGAATTGGATTTAATTTACTTTATTATTAACCAATAGCTTTAGGGTAACTACGGTATTACGCAAGGTGTGCTTATTATGAAGTAGAAAAGCTTTACGGTAAACCTAACAATGCTTGTAATATATCCTGTCGTTTCGAAAATTTCCAATGTCCACTATGCATACACCAGTTATGATCCTAATATGTGATGAAACAATAAAACATGATGAAAATAGTTTCAATAGTCTTACAATGAAAAGAACTTACAACGACTGCCAAAGAGTGTTTTTTATTTTTATTTATTTCAAGGAAAGAAAAAAAAAAGTTGAAATGCAGAATTTCCAATCTCCGTAATGAAAACAAAGGAAATATTACCGTTTCCGGTTTGCTCATGGCAACAGCCAATGAAACACGGGGAATCCCAAGCTTTTAATAGATTGCTGTTCAATCAGGGAATTTTGAAAATTTGCAGGGATATGGTATCGCAGCTTGCAATTGAAACAATCTCAAAATAATACTAATGCAAACTTTGAGATAAGCTGGATTATATAATATTCCAAATAAATTAAAATACAAGTACTTTCACTTTTACTGTTTACTAGTGAATGTTAAGTCCAGAAAGTTTTCTGAACCAATTCAAGAATTTCGCAATTGCAGAATACTGAAATTATCAATTACTTGACAAAATTATCACAATAAATGAATATTGTACAATTCAATTGTCAATAATATTTACCGACAATTGCAAATAAAGCAAGATGGCGGACAATTTTTCCGCGTATGTTTCGATTATTGCCGAAACAAAATATCAAAATATTGTTGCACTTCTCGAAGTGCAATGAATTGCGGTCACTATTGTGCTGTTTTTGCACAATCTTGACAAAATATTTGAGTCACACAACAGCAGGAAACGTTAAAAAAGCAAACCACTATGGCGGGTTTATTCCCGCAAAGGTTCAATTTTTGGAACTGCGAAGTTGCAAAAATGTATACTCGCAGCGCCAGTGAAGTAAATTACAGATATACGTACCTGCAAATAAAGATGTCTCTTCCAAAGGATCCCTCGGGAAACGTTGTGAAGACACAAAAAAACACGATGAATACGGATACAAATATAGACGACTGTCTTGTAGAATGGCTGCTGTATGACTGCCGATTGTGCATGCCGTTTTACGGTAAATCGTTTACACACAAGAAAATTGCACCACAAGGCTCATCACATAATGTCAAACTCAATACTTGTCCATATACATTTACATCCTTAAAACTTCGACTGCTCAAACGATGTGATATATATAATTACGGTTGCAATATTGTTTCATATGGAGCAGTAACAAAAATAAAATTCAATTGATTACGCTCCAATTGATATTATTAGAAATTTATATTCGCTTAAAAAATAAACCAGTGTCTACAATACGAACTGCTGTACTTCATAGTACAGGTATGGTTTATGATCGTATATTGGTTATCAGTGATAAACTGTTTGTTCATTATGGTTTACATTTTATCTAGCACGTAGCCACTAGTAAAAAATCGGTGTTAGTCTGCATATATTATTTAAAAGAAGAAAATAATGACTTACAACGCCCCGGAAGAAAGTGGTTTATGAGGTGAAAAAATGTGATTATTTACTCTTTTGGAAATATTTCATTAGAACTGGTTCATGTATCACTAAAGTATATGTTATTTTAGTTGTGCATATTGTTTCAAACTTAATATAGAATGTTAATATAAGGAATTATTTTTGTACATAGCCCCGTCCACTTCTGACCATTTCAGAAAGTGATATGTCCTTAAGTATGACAGTGACAGAAGAATACCAATCAATATTTAAACTAAACACACATACATACTGGTTATGAATCAATGAAATACCTTACAGCAACGGAATAAATGTTGGGTACCAATTTAATAATGCAACGGTCACAGTTTTAACAGCAAAAAGCTATTATCAGTGTTTCTAAACTTTTACTGATTACAAGTTCTGGGTCGCGAAATTATATTGCAAGGTAGAATTAAAATACAAATGTAAACAAACTAGAACTATAAGTATATCAATCAATGAAGATGTAATTGTATACGTACATTTGAATTGAAATGAACAGTAAATATTACGATTTCAGCGATCGGAGATGCAGAACGCGTTCTCGTTTGGTTTGTTTACCTGATTATCCGATGCCGTCCCGAAAGAACGACAACTCTTGTTTGCCCTTAATTATGAAAAGACCCAATTGTTATAATACGCAAGCTGACATTAATTGTAATAATTGAAGACCTGGGTCGTTGCTAAGTCAGTGGAGTGTGTCGACCGTTTAATTGGAACATGAACCATTTATAAGAAGTGAATTAAGAAGTGTGGTGTTACCCCACACACATTGTCTGAAAATGAAAACTGAACAGCAATATAAATACTAAAAATACAAGTCAGTATAACTTTCTTATTGTAATTCAGTGGGCTGTATATTAACTTGTACGAAGAAGTACTATTATCTGGTGACCTAGCCAGTTAAAACTGGCGCTTAAAAAGAAAACACAAAACATAGTTATAATTAGTAAGAATCTTGTGTTGATATGCCCAATATTATCTTTGCTTAATTGTAAGAAAATCAAGCAGAAAAAAATGTTTTGTTTGTATAACTTATGATATGTTTAGAGGTAAACAAATACAGATTAAGATTTATTGTGGCTCATGCTTTAAATTGTTAAACTACACCTATTGTTTCATGGTTAAAACAGAAAGTTTTGCATTGACGATTAGTACATCAAAAACGTATATATATTGTATCGCTTATACTTATAAACGAAAGAACCAGAACGAAACCTATTCTTATTATTTCCATTGTGTGAACGTTCGTATTTAATACAATCTGAGTATGTATGTGTTGATAACATTTCAGAGTGGTATCATTATTTAGTATTTGTGATAATATCATTTCACAGCATATATTCTTATTCATATCCTTATAATATAGCAAAATGTATCCCATCCTCAGACTTGCACTGTCGAAATAACCGATTGTGGGATATATTTTCGTTTATTTTTAACAGTGTTGAAATATAGCTGTCACGCGCGGCGGACTACTTTTTTGGATTTATACATGAAATGAATGTTTACTTTTCAAATCAATATACCGTATACATATAAAAGCCGAATTTCCAATTAAATTTATCTCAAAACCGGCTTTCCGAACTTTAATTTTTCATTCAATTGATTGCGCAATTTATGACGTATCTCGTGTGACGTAATTTCTGTGACGAAACACACCAGTTTAATTTTGACTATGTAGAGTACATGACGTAGCGTGTGACAAAGTGGAAAGTTTATCGAGTTCATAAACGCATTTGAATAGTGATAGAATGGCATAAGGGTCTTTATTTAACTATGCTAAAATAATAAATAGAGACCCTAAATGCAAAATCCTCAATTATTGTGTTAACTGGATTATTTATGGATTTTTAAGGATAATTAAAGGTTAGATACTAGATCTAGTTCGAACGTTTTTTTGGTTTTTGTTTGTAGATCTAGTTGTACTTTTCATCGTCTTTTCAACAGAAAATGGAAGTACATATCGTTGTTACTGTATTTTTAGTATGATTGGATTAAAGTTGTCATTGAGGTCAGCGTGTTTTTATACCAAATGGCGATGCAGAAATCAATTGTGTTTTGTGTGCAGAAGTTTTAACTCGCCATAAAGGCATACAACTTTAAGAGCAAACAAAACTTACGAAAATAAACATGGTCATGGACTGTCATGGAAATTACATTACTTTGGTGAGTAGAACTAGAAGCAGTAGATGTTTGACTTTGTTATACCAGTTAGTAAAAAGTGTGTAAAAAGAAGAGTTGTTTATAGACTGAAATTATTTTACATTATGGGCGGGAATAAATGCTGAATCATGCCTGACGTAAGTTCAAAATAGCAGCCATTCTTTTGTTTAATGCAGTGGTGAAACTAGAATTTTAATTTGAACAAAAGCGTTTGTGTTCTACTTGAGTGTGTAACATTTGGAATGCTGATTAAATTTGAATCGAGGCATATAGCGATATTTTGTCTTGTTATTTTGCTTTTGCGTGGAATTCTTAAGGACTATTTCGAGTGGCGTAAACGGGAAAGATCACAATTTTAATATTACTACGCAAGGTTATATTCAGTAAATTTAATCTGATTTTGATTGCATAAGAAACAAATTAAATATAAAAAATGTAGGATAAATAGATTATTGATGGGATAAATAGAATACTACGTCGTTGCCGAATAGAGCGAAGTTTATTTTGCTCGGCCTGAAAATCTGAACCACTCGCCAAGGCTCGTGGTTCAGATTTTCTAAGCCTCGCAAAATAAACTTCGCTCTATTCGGCAACGACCTAGTATTCTCTATAGGTTTGAGCTTGTGCAAAGATTTTGGCTACTTTAAAAAATGCACGTTAATAATCAATCAAAAGAATGAACATAACATATGTTATTAAAATTCAAAAACTCAGATGTAAATATAAAGTTATATACTATATTCCTAATGATATTTTAATATCACGAACATGTATAAAAAATACGCGCTCTGTATCGTGATAACTTACTTCCTCGAAGGCACAATGTGCTAAAATATTTGCAACACACTTGTTACGTTTGACCAACTATTTGATCAAAAATTTGATGGAATCGACCGAACAGTACTAGAATTTTTAATAAAAGATATTCTAAAAAATAATTAAGACATAATTTTGTTTTGATGTCATATTGAATTTGATATAGATAACTTACAATTTAGTTGGATGCATTTGATTATTATCGTAGTACAAATGTTTCAAAGATCATGTTGACCTCGGTAATAGATTTATTTACATATGTGCAGTAGCAGGCTTAAAACAGGGCGATATTTGTGTTACAGACACATAAAAGTATTACGAGCAAAGATGTAAAAACTTATCAGCATTCCACAAACATTATTTACAAGACTACCAGTATTTGAAAAACTCAATCGAATGTCGGCTTTGGCGTCGGTTTTTGTGTGATGCTGAATGTTCAAAATCTCCGTTTCACTGTTTTCCCTGCAGGTATTTAATGCTTACTTCACACATATGTTTCTGGTCAAAATGTTTCATAATTATGACCGGCAATTTAGCAAAAGAATAATCCCTGTTGTACGTAGAAATTAAGTTAAGGTAAACGTGCAACATCTCCATATCACTGTTACATGTATTAAATTGAAACTTCACACCTGTGTGTGGGGTCATTGTGTTAGGTATTAAACCAAGTTTAATAACTCTGACCTGCGATTTAATATAACTACTATATGTATAACTTTGAAACTTCACGCCTGATGTCTTTGGGATCATGATGCGAGGTCACTTACGAAGACCCATTACTCTCGCCTTCAATTCAGCAGAATTATGCCCGCCATAAATTAGGGTTAATTGTTGCGTCAAACAACTCCATATCTCTATATATATATTTTCCACAGATATTATAATACAACTTTACCTATGTGTACAAAGTCTTTACACTGACCCAGGCCTCTAACTTTGAACAGCTTTTTAGTCTGTCAGAATCATCTTGTGAGGTTACCGACCAAGCTCATATCTAAAAGCAATAATTTAACATAATTTTGTCCTTTATTTTATGTTTTGTGCTTACAAAATTCAGGTGTGCGTTTGCCTGCAACATCTTCTACATCTTGCTGACATTTTTTGACCTAGTACAGAATTGCATTTGGGACCAAGGATCCAGGTCAAGGTCACAGTTTCTAAAAATAGATACAACGATTGCTCTTTATAACTTCAGTTATGATGGAGATGTGTGCTTAAACTGTGTATGCCTGTAGGTTTTAGTCTTGTATAACGATATATTGAATTGGTACCAGTAGGATCAAGGTCAATGTTAATACAAATTTGAAAAGTGCTTTCGCTCGATAACTTGAGTATGTATGAATGTATTGTTCTGTCATTTTAGTTGTATGTAGCGTTCAGTAAGACCATGCTTTCAAACTTTAGTCAATTGATTGCATTTAAATCGATTTACTTAAAAGATAAATATGTTTAGTTAGAGCAGTCTCCAAGTGTTCATACATCTGAAATATTGTACTATGAAAACACAATTTTGATGAGGATATCGCGCACGTTTTAAAAGTTTAAAACTGTTATAGGTCAGGTAGAATACACAACCGTAGCCCATTTTTACATCGACAATTAACTGTTTGGGACAGAACGTTTTCCTACGAATCTATTATATATTTGACATTATGTTGAGATTCATATATTTCGGAATCACTTGTGGGCCGTTTTAATGATGATGGAACTAAACTATGAAACAACGCACTTTAGAGTAATTGTGAACTAAATGCATGTATACATTTCTTCAAAAATATCATAAATATTGTTTGCGAACTATAATACACTACATGTAGTTCTTTTATCAAATGAGTTTATAATTTTTACTTGTACAGAAGCAATGGAACAATCACAGTCATGCTTTATGTGGTAACTTTCGATATCTTACGTAATTGACAACATTTATGATGCAATTCACTGGATACCTTGTTGTAAGATTAACTTTTAGAATGCGTGTACATGTGTATGGGGCGTTTCGTTACAGTCATGTGACGTAATCAAATTTAGGCCTTGTATGCCCGCGTATTCAACTTTTGTTTGCAATATTTAATCGCCCAAAAAGCAAATATATAATGATGTTAAATTTCTTTTATGGATTTCTATGTAATCGTTGATCTATAAATTACTGTTTCGGACATTATTACACGACCTACGAGCAACATTCAGACTATCCATGGTAAAACCAGAATAATAAACGAATGAGAATATAGACAAAAAGAAATGGTGTCTAGCTCATATGGAGGTTTTGTGAATGCATTTGCTGCTTTTGTTTCATCGTTCGTCTTGAAATTCTACCTAGAGAACACTCTAAAGACCAAAACTATTGGTCATTTTTCACGAAACAATCTACTTCTATTTACACAAATCTTATGCTAGATGGTAGAGTTTGAAACTGGGTCATGTGATGTCTAACACCAGGTCACAAAGTCAGACTAAAGTAAGTTTGTAGACACTATGGAGATCACATATTTGCCCCATCAATGTTAAATGTACCATTATGTTCTAATGATATCCCATGCCCAGTGTAATATGGAATTAACAACTAGTTTCACTGATTTAAATCAAAATGTTCGAATGATACCCCATGTATAGTGTTACATGTATATGGTATTGAACAACTAATTTTTGCAGATTTAAACAAAGACGTGTAAGCGCTCCCAAATTGTAATTCAAGCAACATAAACTTGCTTATTAGTTGAGCGACAATAAACTCAGGTTCCATGTCGATATTTATGTAATTTTTATATTCTGCAATTCTTCATTTTGTTACCTCCGTTTCAGAAAATTAATGGTCTCCTATTTGTCAGCACGTTCACGTTGGATTTAAATTTTGAAGAACTTGCCTACGAGTAAAAATGGCGAGCCTTGGAGAAGTTTTCTCCGAACCGGAAATGACGAACTGGCTGAAAGCATGGCTGGCAATCAATATAACAAAGACAGGATTGCATGATTTCGTTGACAGAGAAAGTAATAACTTTCAGACAAGAATCATACAATCGGTGGCGTCTAACTTAAGGCTTCCAGCGAATTTAACATGCACGTGTTGCTTTACTGCGAACCTTTTGAAATGCCCCACAATCAACGTGTGCAAAAAGAGAAAACACAACCGAGTTTGCAAGATGCATGATACCACTAGCAAACAACCACGGAAATGTCCAAACGGGATATGCGATGCAGTTCGTGATGAAATTATCAAGGCACATAGATACAATTTTCCGTCTTGGAATAATACCTCTGCTGAACAATGGGCGAGTAATCACTGGGAAGTTGCGAAATGTTATATGCCTCCAGATGGGTATGTTGCAGTGAAGTCTTTTAAAGAAACCGATTTCAACGGCGTCATCAGTATTATGTTGAATTGTGCAATCTTTGATTCTAGCAAGTTGTCCTTCAGCATAGCACCTCAACAGCCAAGTTCTTCATGTCT
>VMBQ01011127.1:0-24450 GCA_007657795.1 Dreissena rostriformis | reverse complement strand
TCTGATCAAGAGGTCTTAATATCCCAGAAAAGGGAATTGTATATTGAGCTTTACAGAACAATCCCTATAGACGATTTAAAGAAATTATCGGCTGTCTTTGAAAGGGAGTTTTACATATTTGATTACGATTCTATGCCTCACGAATTATTAAACCGTTCCTAGCACTGAAATTATTTAGAGATGAGTACTTGAAAAAAATAATATTTTTATCGGTTTCAAACGTACGTTTAACACATCATTCTAAGTAGTAAATATGTTTCCTACTTTGTCATCAGTGTGCGATTATTTCTCAACAAACATGAGGTCACCAATCCAAATATTATATAATCCGCTGTGATCGGTCCAGTATCGTATGGGGTGTAATTCCGGTGCATCGAGTCAAAGTTATCCTAACCATATGCTTTTTTTCATGTAAGCGAACTCATTGGGCGAGCTAGAAAACATTAGGTTGTAAGTTTTTTTAAACAAAGCAGAACATTTTACCTACATCTACAACAGTGAGAGGTAAACATGTAAAACACAAAAACAAAACAAAAGATATGTAATAAGTGGCCCCCATTGGGAGGTTCTTTATAATTCTTCCACGCGTTTAGAAACATTACTATATGGACGTTAGTTATGCATGTAAGATTAAAATAATACAGTTTATCACTCTTATTTTAAGTTTGTATGATGCTTTTAATGCTTTTGTTCCAGGCATCTTAACCACGTGGCAAAAACATTTCGGCACACACTCTTATTGGGAATTTATTGGGTGCTTTTACGAGCTTCAGCTCTGTTTTCGTCAACAGTATGGTTATTAAAACACATCTTGAATACTTTTTTTTTCTAAGCTAATGAAGTTCGAAAAACAACGCCATCAATGTTGTTAAGGTTACGCTTATTGCAAAAACTTACCCGACCCATTGTTACACAAATTCCTTTTGTTCATTAATTATGTAAACTCCAATTAAACAAGCCAATATAGATTTACACCAACAATCATTCAATTATGATCTTCATTAAAAAAATCAATTTACCTAATCAAGATTCCCATCACGGGTACGTCATCAAACGTTTCTTTGCTGTAATCTTTAAGTATTTATTGTATTATAAAATGAAATTCGGAAACATATGCAACTAAACAAATGTTTTACTTCAACTGTCAAATACTCAAACAAACGTTAAATTAAACAAAATGTTCGAGGCCATCACAGGCTGGCGACATCCCACACAAGGGCGGCGTCGTTAAGTTGAGTCTTCCAACGGTGATAGCTATTCAACCTCATTACCCTAGACCCCAAACAAGACTTCAGCTCCAAGGCGGCGTTACTTTCAAGATTAAACTACACACAGATGTTAGTATAAATCTCAGATCAAGCTATAATTAACGCGACGAAAATTTACTTTCTAAATTTGAAGGATACAGCCTGGTGGATGCTCTTCGGAAAAAGTGAATAGCGACCTCATGTATATGGACATTTTGGTGGGTTTATATATGGCTATAAAATTGAACGCCTTTAATTGTAATTAGCGTCCGATTGTTCTTATTTTCTATCAATTTGGTTAGCATTAACTGTTTGACATCCAAGTAAACTTGTATGCATTTTAAAAAGATATAATATATATGTTTGTGAATGTTACTTTTCTTCGCAAATCCTCTCATGTCATTAGATACATATCGAAATAATGTTACCAAACAAAAAAGTATCGATACTTGTGCCCAAATTACTTCTCATGGAAACTCTCAAACAACCGAGCCATCTGCTAATTGGTACTATCTATCTCTCTTTATTCTGCATAATATCACCCCGTCATGTTAATAATATACTGTCGCATACGAAGAGTTCTGGTCACACAGATATGCATTTCAGAATAATTATACTCTTTAGTGTATATTGAAGTAATTGAACTTATATACGACGGTTGAGATGCTATGTCATGACGCGGTAGTCAGGGTTTATCACTGAAGCTTTCAGTTGGAAGTTGGTGTTGATTTTCTTGTTAAGTATTGTTATATTTTAATTTACGCTAAAGGAAACACTAAATTTATTGAATTGATTTACCAATTGATTTCTTCAGAGTCGGCCGTATAAAACACATATTGCAAACCAAAATGTATAGTACATATTATTTGCATTCTAAGTTGTTATAATATTTAAAATAAGAATACTTATAAACTCGGGTATTTCTAGATAATAAATCGAAGAATATGACTTATGTCGTTATTTTTATTACAACTACATTTTCAATAAAATATATATATGATAAGGCATTGATGGCATAATTGACGTTTGTACATATTGATATTGATATATACAGTAAATAGCTTTACAAATCTTAAATAATAAACTTTTGAAACCGCAAGGGTCAGGAGTGAAATATTTGGTGTTCACTTTTATAAAGTGGTCCTCTTATATGTTTGTTCATATCATGCCCATGTGGTCAAAACTGACCACAACCCAGGGGTCGAATGATTTGAATACAGTTATATAGTAAATAACTTGTAAAAGCTTCTTCGCTGATTCCAAGAGCTTTTTTTATTATGTAACATCAAGTAGATATCCTGTTCAAAGTTTGTTCAAGTTATGGCAAGGCCCCCACTTGCACAGGACTTACGGTATATAGACTTATATAGTCGATAGCTTAAACAGTCTAATTCCCTCAAACCACAATGTTTATAGGTTTGTTTAAATCATAATCCAAACAAAACTGGCATAGTCATAGAGGTCACACGATTTGTATAGATAAATAGTAAATAAATTAACAAATCTCCTCTGTAACCGCAATGGTCAGAGGTTTAATATTTGGGGTGTGAAATTGTATTGTAAAATCATGCAGATAGATTAAAGATACGAGTATTTGCTCTCCCGTCAACACGAAACGGGTATTGTGATTTATAAGCCCCTCTATATACACCAATCTCTATTCATCACTATAAAAATTGTATCCACTTTAATTAAGAAACAGGCGTACAATTGTGCGCTCAGTGACAGTAAAAATATGTAAACTGTATACTTAATATTAAATCACGTTCGTCATCAATTTAATCGTATGATCTCCATAGAGTGTGCGTTTAATAAATTATGGTTTGGATTGAAAAGAAGAACTCCTGAAAATAGTGTAGGATTCTAAAAGATATATGTTTGCAAGTAAAAATCTGAATCACAACTAATAACTACTTGATTACGATGAAGCCACAAACAAATCGACGCCGGCACAGAAGACTTCCAAAATTCTGGATAACAGTTATTGTATTATCATTTGCATATTTCGGGTTTCTAACATACCATGGCACGTAAGGTTAGCTACACGTATGTGTTATGATCGATGCTGTTTAAGTTAAATGTACTTTGTCATCTGAAACCTAGTAGAATCCCCCGGTTATGTCGAAGCCATGTGGTATTTCCGATTGTCACTCTTTTAATTTTATATAAAATATTGTCGTTTATCAGTATCTATAAGATTTAAAGTCGAAATATTGTATAAGTCGAAGTGTTTGACCATTCCACCTTTTATTATTTGTTTATCTCGAAGTGTCCAGACGCGCCGCATCTTGAACCTGATAATTTCATAATGGTAAACTCCTGTCACAGATGTTCAAGCGTTTCACAAGTGTCACATGGTTGCCTGTAATCGGTATTTAATCTACTATTATTTAATAATTATTGATAATGTTAATAGTTTAATGTGTATTAAACTGTTCATTTCATTGCATTCTAATAGCAACGGTATATATCTATTACTAATTTACCATTCCCACCGGACACTCTCATGTATATAAAAGCAACTGACAACGGTTCTCCATTATTCAAAGATATTTAAATGAACGTTATATATAGATATTTGCCTTTATTAGAATACTATTATTTGTGAAACTATTTCACGTGAATTAACCAAATACTCGATTTTTGCTTATGTTATTTGGACAGGATATTTAAATGCACCAACGGGTCATAAGTCTGATACTATAGCACATATTAACCTCGCCAGATATGTACGGATTCATTTAATGCTTATAAACTACCGCAACGGAAGTCTTAAGATGTAATAACAAATACCTTCGAGTGAAAGTTGATGTTGCTCTGTAGAGAAAATAGTCCTCTTATTCTTAAAGGACGCATCAAATCGGGTTAATGTACTTGCTTTAATCTGAGATCAGAAATAAAATCGGATCTAGTGTATTTGATTATTTGATTTGTAGTAGCGAGACATTTTAATAGATTAAGATTTTAAAGGTACATGACATTACTGAATTTTCCGGACATTGTTCAATTTAATTTCAAGTTAATTTCAATCGAAGGATCAATGGCAATCTTAATAAGTGTGCAAATGATGTAAATAATTTTACTTCGTGTAAACGTAAGGCAAGAAGAACATTTCATAATAATGAAAAACATAAATTGGCAACTTTTGGAAGTTATGTACATCAAAAGGTTTAATAATAAAGGAAACCCGTTTACCAATGATGTCTCACTAGCGGACGTTGCCAATTACTTTCAATCGTTGGCAAATCACCCGCATGAAAGTGGTTTCCGAGGTAACAGTGACATCAAAAGTACAAACCAGAATATTAAAAGTAAACGTTTAGATTGCATTTTGTATTGGATGATTCTGTAAAACTTTTACCGATATGTCAAGGTATAAAAGCTGTGACATCACAGGAAACGTTGCTGATTTCTTTATTGACGATCAAGAGTTAATAGATTATTTAAAACAAAAATGATTTTGGTATAGTCACCCGGAAGAATGGACAAAAGGTGCTATTGCACCCATTTACAAGAAAGGTCCTTCAATTTATTGAGGCATAACCCTTATAAATATCAGGGCTGAAATATTTTCTCCAGTGTTTAGAAATAGACATACTAAATGGTGTGAATGCAATCGAAATGATTAACGATGTTAAATACGGTTTTTGTGATACTCGAAGCACAATCGATTGTAATTTTTATGTTTCATATCGTTATACAGAAAGTGCTCAACAGCAATTTAAAATTATACTGTTCATTTATTCACAACGGAAAGGCATTCGACTCGGTACGTGATGCATTATGGATTAAACTTGCTCGGGCTCAAACAATTATTAAAATGTAAACAATTCTAACATGTGTGTACTCAAACGTCACAGCTTGTATACAAATAAATACCAACTGTCCCACTCTGAACTCTTTGATGTAAAACAAGGTGAACCTCTTTTTCCTCTTTTGTTAATATTAGTTATCCATGTCAATAAACATTATATTGATGTGCCGGATTAACTGCCAATTATATAAAACATATGTCACTTTATTTGCTTCTGTTTGCAGATAACATTGCTCTTTTTTACAACAAATCCGATTAGTCTACAGGGCAACTGGATTGTTTTATTAATTATCCGGATAAAGTTAGTCTAAAATGTATGAATCCAAAACAAAATAAGTATTTTTGAAAAACGTAAAACACGCTTTATTTAAAATAGAAGTTGTAGATAGATTTTGTTATCTTGGAATTACATTTTCCTATAATGGAAGTCTAGCAAATACTTTTAAAACACTTAATAAACAAGCCATAAGAGCACTTCACTCACATATTTCGCTCTTTTCTAGGGTAACCCTAGATATTAAAACATCAAAAGCAATGCTATTGTTTAACTTGAGGTGCAACCAATAATTTTATATGGCAGTAAGATATCGGGTATAAATGACTGCAAAGAGATATATAAAGCTCATATACAGTTTTGCAAGTCGAATCTAGGAGTTTAAAATTAAAATTCTTCGCCAGCAGTTCCTAGTGAATGATGAAGATTTATACTGAATAAAATTGCACGAAAAAGATCTTTGAATTACTGGCATAATGTTACTAAAAGTTCCCATACTTTACAGCAATATTATTTTTTTATGAATAAGTTATTAAAAGACGTTTTGACTCGTGCAATCTTAAATACAACTATAGCAGAGCGGTTAAAATACAGTTGAGTTACTTGGTTTCGGCTTTTCATGGCATACACTAGAAGACAATGTTGACTGTTTTATTAAGATAACGATTCACGATCAATATATTCAGTCTTGGTCCGGTTCTGTGAACACACAGAGTAAATTGTTGACTTTTTGACATTGAGTGTACATATTTTTCTTATTTTATTTATTTGTCTACAAAGCCAGGACATTCATTTACATCTTAATGATATATTAAAGTAATAAAATATTAATGTATTATTTTTTTTCAATCGAATTACGTACCGTATGAATCAATCATGAATTATACCAATGTCCATGGTTTTATACATTTCATATACATTTCATTTAATTTAAATGCAAAAACTGGCTTACTCAATTTAGGCACATATTGGTCAACTCCCCGAGATCCAAGGTGAGTAGTCATTGGTAATACGTGTATACCAGTTTACATAGGTATAGGTTTGGGCCATCGTGGTTACACATTAAAATCCAGAGGGCGAGAATGCGAGAAAGCGAGAGTACGATGGCGACAATGCGAGAATTCGATGACGAGAGTGCAAGAATACGATGACGAGAGTGCGAGAANTGTTTATCACTTCAAATCATCCATACAATATCATCAATGTATCAAAACAAGTAATTGTAAATACAAAATACTAAAGCTATAGTACAAACATATTTACACAATGTAAAAAAAACTATAAGGTGCTGTTTTCTCATTAATTTGTGTGACCAGTTACATAAATTTTGTCTCTTTTTTCTTGTTTTCTCAAATATGCTATCAATATACTGTGTAAATGCAACATATGACATACACATTATGTATATATTATGAACAAATCTATAAATACTGTGTGTTTTTTCATTAACATACTATCAATTATGTGAACCCATGTTTAAGTAAACTCATACTTCCATATCCTCACTAACTACTCACTTACAATAATGCAAATATTTGCCTATTTACTTACAATAATGTTATTATTCTTACTCCAATGTATGTAAAAATGCCATTCAAATGTTGAAAATGTTATGAAAATTGTCAAAATATGTTTGTTTTAGTTTTTTCCTTTAATACCACCATCAATATATTATGGAAATACATGTAAACATTGTCACCTTATATACCTTAAACATGTAATTATGTACTACACGAGGTTCTATTTACAATAACAAAGTAAAATCTATTAAAAAAAATCCCAATAATACCACTTACAAGTAAATATATTATACCGAAACCACGTTTACTACTTGCTTAGATAATATTAATGTTGTTTAACATCCCTTTCTCTTAATTAAACTTGTAAGAAATTGTGTAGATTTATATTAAAAAATAATATTCTAGTCCTTAAGGTGTTATATACAGATTTCATATGTTACCGGTATTTTAAATAATACTATCTTTTTGTAAATTTATTTATGCAACTTTCAAAACCAATTGAAAAGACACTTATCTACTCATGTAATGCAATTATTTTATAAGCAGTTATTTATTGTCAACCTTAAAACAATACTGTTGTGCACTACACCACCTTTAATAGACCTGCTAAATAGCATACTGTATTTTAACCTTTTTCTAATTTTTTTTCTTAACAAATGTCATTAAGTACTGCTAGGTTTATGCACACTATCATCCATTTCATTGTTGCCATTGTCAAACACAATAAATCAAAATAAAATCAACCATCAAACCACTACACATGGCAGGTCACTTGTTGTTACTTCAGTGTTGTCACAAGATAAATCTCAATAGATTGTTAACATCACTCAATCTATAAATGTGGATATGCACATCTTATCAATGATGCAATCACATACTTTGAACTCATTCCAATAAACAAGATTAAAAGCAGGCATCTTTAAATAAATAAATAAATTGCTACTTTATAAAAGTTTCAAATAATCTTGGACACTTTCGCTTTCCAGTTCTAAGATTGTTTGATATAACTATTCTTCTATCTCACAAAAATATGACCCACTTCCATCCTCTTGTTACATTACACGATTATGACAAAAGTGAGTCATCTATTCATTTTACTGCACACAATTCATGAATAAACAACAACACTAAACTGAAAATAAGTACTTATACTAAAAGAATAACATTACATGTGTGCATAAATTAGTTATCAAATCTATTGTACCATACAATAGATGAACGTATACTTTTTCTCAGTCGAACTACGCCCCGTATGAATAAGTCATGAATTAAACCGATTCCAATGGTTTTATATATATCATTTTAATGCAAAAACTCACTGATTCAATGAAGGCATATATTGGTCTACTCCCCTAGAGTTAAGGTTAAAAATCATTGGTAATACGTATATATGAGTTTATATAAGTATAACAAGCCAGGCGGTCTTAAGGCGTGTGAAAGCTGTATGTTGAATGTAATCAGAAACCACCCAATCGTGTTATTGTAACCAACGTCTTATCATAATCGTGTTTATTGATAGATCTTTGTTGTAAGCTCCTCAGGAATTAAACGCATTATAATTTCATACGGGGCGTTATACCATTTAAAGATATAAGATAAAGCTGGAAATTTATCGGTGTGCTCATATATATCAATCTATCCAACTTTATGTTGGACCATCGTTTCTAGCCTTATCGCGCAAATACAGAAGCCGAGCTTATCGGATAATGTTGTCCAGCTCGAGAGTCGATCGTTTATTTTGGCAAAAGCTACTTACGTATGACCGATATATTGCAAAATAATATTTACCCTTAATATTGTTCGAAGTAATAAATGCCTAAATGTAAAGACACAGAGTAAAGTTTTAATAGGCCGGCGAAAACATGTTTTTTTTTGGTTTGTTGTGTTTTGTTCGATTAAAAGAAATACCTGAAATGATGGTGAGGATGGGGGAAAAACTAGTTGAGTGTTAATTAAAGATATGAGAATTTGCTTTGCACCACCATTTATAGTATACGTTGATTTGTTAGCCTCGCTATATACGCCCATCTTTATTCATCGCTAACATTATTTTCTTTATCCGATTTAATTCAGAAACGGGCGTACAATCAGTGAGAGTAACAATATTAAATCACGCACGTCATCCTTTTGATCGTGTGATATTTATAAAGTTTGTGTTTCATTAATTATGGTTTGTAATGAAAGAAGAAGTTTTGAAAATATATAGTGTAGTTTGTTCTGAAAAATATATATTATCAAGAAAATAAAAAGAATCACAGCTAATAACTACTGGATTACGATGGATATATACACACATTACCACCGGTACCGACTTCCAAAATTCTGGATAACAGTTATGGCATTAATGCTTGTAAATTTTGTGCTTCTAACATACCGTGGTACGTAGTGAGTGCTTCCAGTGTTTGTTATGATCAATGCTGTTTTGATCCGGTGTCTTTTTATATAATGTTTTGATGCGTACATAATCATGGTAGGCGTAAAATTGTGTTGATTTCCTGCTGGAATGTAAATTGAATTATATTCGTTCAGTTTCTAATTGTAATATATATAAATATATATTGATAAGTGGAACGATATAACAAAAGATCAAATCAATAAACGATGTAAAAACGTGCACACAGTTTGTAAGTTGCTGGTTTAATCGGTTATATTGATCAATTAAAGTAAAAACCTGAGATTTATCAAGAAACCAAGTAAAAACCTGAATTTATCAATAAACCAAGTAAAAACCTGAGATTTATCAAGAAACCAAGTAAAAGCCTGAGATTTATCAAGAAACCATGTAAAAACCTGACATTTATCAAGAAACCATGTCAAAACCTGAGATTTATCAAGAAACCATGTATGAAAGTGAACACCTTTGAAGTTGCTGATTTGGTTGTATTTATCAATTAAAGTAAAAACCTGAGATTTATCAAGAAACCATGTATGAAAGTGCACGCCTTTGAAGTTGCTGATTTGGTTGTATTTATCAATTAAAGTTAAAAACTGTTATCATGTTGCAATTGAACATAACATATAACTGTGAAACGTACGGTGGCGCAGATGGGCATGTTCATGTTTTAATAATTTCGCTACCATCCACTAGAAGTCGTGGGAACAAGATGACTTTGTGGTGGGAACGACCTTGTAATCTGACATAAGGCAGGCCAACAAAATAGTGTATATAATTGATCGGACATATTCGCTTTATTTTTTTTTTAACTGCGTGTATTTGGATTGATTGTTATATTGTTACTACGAGCTTATTGTATCGTTCAGGTCTTATGATGTGCTTTAAAAAAGCTAAGTAACAAGCATCGTCAGAACAAATAGGCAGCGTGAATATGGTCATATTCTACTGTGTAAATTAAAAAAAAACGTGTTTAACGAGACACAATGATAAATGAACTTTATTTTTCAAAAGAAAATAAGTTAGCAACATATTTGTATTTCCTTAAATAACTTTTTTCATTCGGATGTCTACGATCTTGAAACAAAACACCAACGAAATCAAGAACACCGTATAACCGAATGGACGTATATTCATTTTTAAGAAATATACAAATAAAGAAGATGACTATGTGCAAATATACAACCTACTTCTTAAAACAAAATTTCCAAAAATACTCAATTGTGTCAGTTAATTACCAAAAGCCTTACTAAAACAAAGTCAGCCTCCGTATACGCATGCCCACCCCTCATGGTGTATGATATGCTGTTGGACGCTATTTATGCATAATTTCCGGAATTTCTCTTATAATGTCTACACTAAATCTCACTTCTTACGCAACAATTAAAGGTATCATTATTTTTCGATTATTTATTTACTGATTTCGTTTAAAGTTAGAATATGAACATTTCCATCTTTGTTTAATACCTCTCGGAAATTTATTTCGAAATGANTATGTTTTTTTATTTGATAAATGGGAACATATAACAAAAGATCAAATCAATAAACAATGTCAAAACGTGCACACAGTTTGTAAGTTGCTGGTTTATCGGTTATATTGATCAATTAAAGTAGAAACCTGAGATTTATCAAGAAACCAAGTAAAAACCTGAGATTTATCAAGAAACCATGTAAAAACCTGACATTTATCAAGAAACCATGTAAAAACCTGAGATTTATCAAGAAACCAAGTAAAAACCTGAGATTTATCAACAAACCATGTAAAAACCTGAGATTTGTCAAGAAACCATGTTAAAACCTGAGATTTATCAAGAAACCAAGTCAAAACCTGAGATTTATCAAGAAACCAAGTAAAAACCTGAGATTTATCAAGAAACCATGTATGAAAGTGAACACCTTCGAAGTTGCTGATTTGGTTGTATTTATCAATTAAAGTAAAGAACTGTTACCATGTTGCAATTGAACATAACATATAACTGGGAAACGTACGGTGGCGCAGATTGGCATGTTCATGTTTTTATAATTTCGCTACCATCCACTAGAAGTCGTGGGAACAAGATGACTTTGTGGTGGGAACGACCTTGTAATCTGACACAAGGGAGGCCTACAAAATAGTGTATATAATTGATCGGACATATTTGCTTTATAAAAAAATTAAACTGCGTGTATTTGGATTGATTGTTATATTGTTACTACGAGCGTACTGTATCGTTCAGGTCTTATGATGTGCTTTAAATAAGCTAAGTCACAAACATCGTCAGGACAAATAGGTAGCGTGAATATGGTCATATTCTACTGTGTAAATTAAAAAAAAACGTGTTTTACGAGACACAATGATAAAATAACTTTATTTTTCAAAGGAAAATAAGTAAGCAACATATTTGTATTTTCCTTTAATAATTTTTTTCATTCGGATGTCTACGATCTTGAAACAAAACACCAACGAAATCAAGAACACCGTATAACCGAATGGACGTATATTCATTTTAAAGAAATATACAAATAAAGTAGATGACTATGTGCAAATATACAACCTACTTCTTAAAACAAAATTTTACAAAATACTTAATTGTGTCAGTAAATTACCAAAAGCCTTACTAAAACAAAGTCAGCCACCGTATACGCATGCAGACACCTCATGGTTTATGATATGCTGTTGGACGGTATTTATGCAAAATTTCCGGAATTTCTCTTTTAATGTCTACACTAAATCTCACTTCTTACGCAACGATTAAAGGTTTCATTATTTTTCGATTATTTATTTACTGATTTCGTTTAAAGTTAGAATATGGACATTTCCATCATTGTTTAATACCTCTCGGAATTTTATTTCGAAATGATCAATAGATACATGTTATAAGTCGTTACCACAATTTAATTATGTCGTAACCACGACTTACTTAGTCGTTCACATGACTCACTTATTCATTTCATGAGCTAGTTTTCTCATTTCCAAGGCTTTTTAAGTCGTTCCAACGAGTTACTTATTCGTGTTGAAGACATAAACAAGAACATACACATGTGACACATGTGACACATCTGTGCAACCGTAAACACGGATTAATTGATGCATCACTTTGTCGAATCACGCAATCTGCATAATGTATTTGAAGTCGTGAGATTACGGTCAACCAAATGCTTTGGTGTGTTATAAACCTTTCAAGAGATTGAGAATTTGCACTGCCATACGTTTCTATAGGCCTAGAATAAGGAAAGTAAACTTATATTGAAATCAATATATATCAATGTCCAATGTTTCTTCTCTCGCTAAATTATTGGAGTGTTTTTGGTCTGTAATCGATGTACTTTGTTCTCAAAAAAGTCTTAATTTCGAAACGCTTTATATTGGTTTAAACATATTTATTCCAGAATGTGTTTACAAAATAAGTTACAAACGAGTTTAAGTTTATAGGATGTTTATTGCATGTGTAGATATTTAATGTTCTTATTTCACTTTCTTTTCAATATAAGTGCTTACAAATTGGGTAATATACTTGGTCATATAAGAGTCTGTTTAAAATGTTGAGTAACCTTTCAATTTTATCATTCCAGTTTCCATCATAAATCCACACCCTGCGAGTTCTCTAGTTGTACCATCAGTTTGTAAGTTGGTACACACTTATAGATTTATTTGTAGACTTAATTTAGAGATTTGAAACTTTCTATAAACAATATACACATAAGTTTACTAAGCAAATAGTTGAAAATCCGATTATGTACAAGACATTGTATGTAATATTAGGTATAATTGCCTAGTGTACAAGGAAAGTGATAAATACGTAAACGGAATTAGCAGAGGCCATGTTGTGATTTTCAGACATAATGTTAGGGGATATTACTGTATCCATGAATCGACTACGACTACGTTACAATCAATTTTAGATGTACGAGTGACTATGCGATGTAAGGATTTGTATTTACCTATTGGCGCATAATAAATAACTATGATATGTATGTATTGTGCCATGTAGTTATTGAAATACTGGATCAGAAGACATACAGCTTTAAAACACTGCAATATTGAAACCATGTTCAATATCACCATTCGGGTATACACAGAATAAACCCATTGAAACGTCCAAGACACTGTAGAAAAAGAAACATAATTTATGACATGTTTGTTTTTTACTGCATCCAATGTTTTCGTCGTTTAAACAGGATACACACACAATAATACTTTAAATCAAATTTTAAATAAATCATAATATCTTCGTAACAAAACAATAAAACAATGACTGTACAAAACACGGGCAGTACATGAAACTTTATTATCTTCCGCAAACATAAATTCAAGTAGTCATAAAACGATCACAAATGTTTGACAAAAAAGTAAATTTTTGCTTGTGTCATCTGTCTTGTAACTGTTTCAATTGTGACTTTTTATTTTGAAATATTGGGCACGGAAGCTTTTAACCGTCACCTTCTCGATCTTCTCTAATTGTAGACGTTCACTGGAGGCGAAACATTCTAGTCAAAACGTTTTAGATTAGACGAAACTAACGAAATCAACTCCCGCAACAATTGTCAGTGTAAACGTTCCGTACTCGAAAAAAATGGTATTGAAATAAAAATAAATAAACCAATGCTTACTTCCATCTATTACAATTTTCAGATTTTCTGTTAACCACCAGCAAACAGAATGCATTGCCAAAACCGGTCAGGTTTTACAAGTACATATAATTTCTAAAAAAAAGCACGTTAATTTTGTGACGCAGTCGCATAGTTGCACTAATGTTAATCATATGTCTATGTAAGAATTACAAAACGATAATACAATTAATCCTGGATCTTCATTTCAATAATTAGCATCTCGCTTGTTACGTAGTCCCCATACTCGCATAAATGTATACCATATGTCTACAGCAAACCAAACAGCATAGAATGTAATTAAGTAATAGGTCAGTTGCCATTCACTTATTAGTCCTGTATTGAATAACATGTGTAGCTCGTATTAAGCCCCATATAGATTTGACAGGCGTTAACTCGCTTTATGTAGTTGTTGACACACGTTTATGCAGAACTTTCTCGGCTTTTAGTTTATATAGAAAGCTTAGTTGTGTGTATTCAGTACAAAGAGTTAGTTTAGTTCAACTCAGATTTAGACTAGTTATTATCTAATTGAAACATTTAGGCCTACGACTTGACTCGTGTTTCTAAATTTCGTCTAATCTAGAACAAACAAACACACACATGTCCATTATGTGTTTCATTTTTATAGATACAACCAACGCAACAGAAGCTGACCAGACCCAACGGGTATGAACTCGCAGAAAGTGTTCGCATGAAATGCGGCCCAACAGCAGTAATCTACCCCCATGAGGGAAGTGAAGACTTCTGGATCTCCCATATGCGTTTGATTCCAGACGGCCACGGTCTATACTGTCCCGTTGAAAAAGTCGAAACAACATTCGGGCGCAGGTTTATTTACCAGACTCTGAATACGAACAAGTTCCGACATCCGTACCAGGTCCCAATCTGGTTGGCGTTATCTGAAAATTATCCGTACCCAAGTAAGGACGCAACCTGGCAAAATATCAGCAACCATTTAAAATTTTTGTTTGTGAGGGACCCTTACCAAAGAATCTTTTCCGCTTATGTGGACAAAGTGTTTGTGCCAAATCCAACCTTCTGGGAACGGTTTGGCAAGCCGTCGAATCAGCTCTTCCGGGAAAACGACACGCGGCGCTGTTTTCATGATGCGTCGTTTTTTCGAATTCGTCAGATTTGTCACATGGTCGGAGCAAAACAAACATATGCTAGACATGCATTTTATGATGGCAACAGAGCTGTGTATTCCGTGTATAACGAACTACACATTCATTGGTATGAACATTTAAATTGTAAACAAAACACATTCACGCGCGCGCGCCCACACATAACCATTTACAACTTTGCAAATCGTTTATTTACACTCTTATGTGTATCGATCTACTCATCTAAGATAAATTTCTAACTGGAAAACAGTTAAATTAATATGATAACATCATAAGCTAATAACAGGATCTTCGGTAACAATACACGCAACGATATTACGTATATATTCATCTAGTAATTGTTAAATCAATGCCAATGATGTAACACTGAATGCTAACAATACATAACGGCATACTATTTAGTAATGAGATACGAGTTTATTTTCAGGAAAGATGGAGTCATTTGGGGAAGATTCTTCTGTGATATTTAACAAGTTCAATAAGATTTCATATACGTCTACACTAAAAAAGCGAATGAAAGGTTTAGCAACTTTGGACGTAATTGTGGACAGCATAAGCAGTCCATTTGACTGGAAGCAGGATATTATTAAGTGTATGACATGGCACGAGGCCTTGCAGAGGATATGGCGGAAGCTTCAAATACGCGGACTCATCGACGTAAATTATCCGTTACCGCTTGATGCGACGACGTCTGAAAACGTTGCCGTGATAAGCTTTATACAATTGGCAACTGAGGCACAAAGAAGGTCTGATCAAGAGGTCTTAATATCCCAGAAGAGGGAGTTATATATTGGGCTATACAGAACGGTGCCTATAGACGATTTAAAGAAATTAAGTGCGGTATTTGAAAGGGAGTTTTACTTATTTGATTACAATTCGACGCCTAACGAATTATTTAACAGTTCCTAGCTCTTACATGATTCAAAGGCTAAATGTTTACAAAATATAATTCCATCGGTTACACTCGTACATTTTATTTGTTGTTCTAAAATATTTGTCCTATTTGTTCATCCATGTGCAATTATTTCTCAACAAACACGAGGTCACCAATCATCAAAATATGCCATGATTCGCTGTGATCGTCCCAGTATCGTACCTGGGCGTCATTCCGATGTATCGTGTCAAAGCAAGCCGAAACATATGATTGTTTTTCATGTTAGCGAACTTGATGGGCCTGGTATAAAACATTACGCCGTTATTTTATTTAAACATGGCATAACATGCAGACTACGAATACAATAGTGAGAGGTTAAAATGTAAAACACGACAACAAAACAAAACCATATATATGTAATGAATGGCCCCATAAGGAGTTTTTTTTTATAATTGTTCTATGCGTTTAGATACATAATAATATGGACGTTAGTTCTGCATGTAGGATGAACATAATACAGTATATCAATCTAATTCTTAGTTTGTATGATGTTTTTAATGTTTTTGTGCCAGGCATTTTGACCACATGGCGAATACAACACTCTAAATGGGAATTTATTGGGGGATTTTACGAGATTCAGCTCTGTTTTCGTCAACAGTGTGGTTATAAAACACATCTGAAATAAGTTTTTCTATGCTAATGAATTTCGAAAAACAATGCCATCAAAGGTGTTAAGGTAACGCTTATTGCAAAAACTTTCCCAATCATTTGGCACAACAATTCCTTTTGTTCATTTACTATGCAAACTCAAACTAGATAAGCCAATAAAGATTTACATTGACAATCATTCAATCATGATATTCAATAAATATTTTTTTTTCAATACACATAATCATGATTTTCATCACAGTAACGTTACCAAATGTGGCTATGTTGTAATCTTATTTATTTTATTATAAAATTTAATTCGGAAACATATGCAACTATACAAAAATGTTACTTCAACTGTAAATACTCAAACGTAAAATTAAACAAAACTTTCTGTGCCAAACGGCCATTGCTGGCTGGTGACAGCCCCAACACGGGCGGCATCGTCTAGTGAAGTCTTTATTACCCTAGACTCCAAAACCCTCATTGCCCATAGACCCCAAAACAGACTTGCGCTCCACGGAGGCGTTATTTCCAATATTAAACTACACATAAATATCAGATCAAGCTGTAATTAACGTGGTGAAACCAGAGCTCCAGATAAGGATTTAGTCAAAGGATATTGTACCCCCTGATATTATTGTTAAAGCGTATTTTACTCCTTTGTTTCAGCAATAAAGGGTATTTAGAAATATTGAGGGGTATTTTCCATTTCAATAGAAAACTGACAAAGTTCATCATGGCGTGTTTAGTCCAGAAATAATATTATTTGTTATTAATAAATGAAAAAAGAATACATTTTAAATGATGATATGAACAGACTTTCTGTGAAATATTCCCGAAGGAGCCGCTTGTTGCATAGAACATCTCTGTTTTGATCCACAAACATGATGGGCCGCCATTTTCATAAAAAGCTTATTTTGATTGACCTACTTTTGATTCAAAGGTTAACTTACACTGAAAACTCACCTGGTTAAATGGTTTAACCGGTTACGCACTTTAATCGATTTAACAAACGTATCAAGATTTGTATTGCGTAATGCTACGCACTGGGCCGATTTTTAACGCGTTTTTTCTAAATTTGTCAATGCGTAAATACGCAGATACGCATCTTATCTGGAGCTCTGGACCGTGAAACTTTTTTTTCTAAAGTTGTTGGACGGGGCGCGGATCCTCGTCTGAAAATCTGAACAGCGACAGCATGTGTATGCAAATATTTATGAGTTTATATTTGGCTTTAAAATTAAACGTCTCTCATTTTAATAAACCTGCGATCCACCTTATTTCCTCCCAATTTGGTTATCATTAAATGTGTGATATCCAATCATAATTGTATGTATTTTTTAAACATCAAATACATCTTTTTGTATGAATGTTTGCTTGTCTCAATAGTGTTACTCAAGAAAAAAGATGTGCCCAAACTACTTCTTATTGAAACTTTTAAATAGCCGCTAAGCCAGTTCATCTGTACTCTGTTCTATTCTCTTATCCCAATTCATAACTACGACATGTGAACATGTGAATGTCAAATTCACACAATGCATTACTCCACAATTATAGACTGCAGTGTATTTTAAGGTAATTGACCTTATATACGACGAGTGAAATGCTTTTTAAAGACGCGTTTTTTTGGTATATCACAGAAGCTTACAGTTGGACGTTGGTGTTGATTTCCCAGAGAAGTATTGTTACTTTTTAAGTAACTTATTACACGCTAAAAAAGCACTAAATGTATTCAATTAAAATACCGATTTATTTCTTTGTGGAATACATCTACATCGTCGTCGTATAACAAGCACATGGCACACCGAATTACATGAATAGAGAATATATATTATTTACACATATAAGTTTGTATACTATTTCAAATAAATAATCATTATATTATATGGTATTGCAAGATTATACATAGAAAAATTATACTTATGGAATTATTTTATTAAACGAACATTTTCAGTAAAATATTTGATGATTAGACATTGATTGCCATACTTACGTCGGTACATATTGAGATTGACTTATACAGTATATAACTTTACACATCTTAAATAACAAACTCCTTTAAAACCGCAAGGGTCAGGAGTTTAATATATGATGTGGTCAATTATATATTGATCCTATATATGTTTGTTCATATCATGCCCATGTGATCAACACTGACCACAACTCAGGGATCACATGATTTGAATACAGTTGAAAAGTAAATAACTGTTAAAAGCCTCTTCTCTGACACTACTATAGTCACAGAGCTTTACAATTATGTATGTACTATCAAATATAGGTATTGTACAACGTTTATTCAAATTATGACAAGACCCCCAGTTGACACAGGAGTTACGGTATAAAGACATATATTGTCAATAGCTTAAGAAGTCTTATTCCCTCAAACCACAATGTTTATAGGTTTGTTTAAATCATAATCCATGTTAACAACACTTGCAAAGTCATAGAGGTCACATGATTTGTGTTGACATATAGTAAATAAATTAACAAATCTCTCTTGCAACCGCAATGGTCAAAGGTTTAATATTTAGGGTGTGAAATTGTTTTGTAAAATCATGCACCTAGATAAAAGAGTATTTGCTCTCCCGTCAACACGAAACGGGTATTATGATTTATAAGACTCGCTGTATACACCAATCTCTATTCATCACTATCATTGTATCCGCTTCAATTCAGAAACGAGCGTACAATTGTGCGATCAGTGAGAGTCAGAATATTTAAACTGTGTTCGAATATTTAATCACGTTCGTCATCCTTTTGATGTTATGATATTTATAAAGTGTGTGCTCCGTAAAATATGAAAATTTGGGATGAATAAAAGGACTTCTGAAAATAGTGTAGGATTCTAAAAGATATATGTTTTCAGGTAAAAGTCTGAATTACTACTGGATAACGATGGAACCACAAAAAAATCGCCGCCGACAAAAAAGACTTCCGATTTCTGGATAACAATTTTGGCATTACTATTTGCAAATTTTGTGTTTCTAACATACGTACGTAAGGTGAGCTACCAGTATTTATAATGATGAATGCTGTTTTGTTTGAAAGTAAAATGAAAAGCTGTACTTTGTTCTCTCGAATTCGGTAAGTCGACTTTCCGGTTAAGTCGAAGTAATATGAAAGTTCCGATTGTCACTCTTCCTAATTATTTTTTATTTAAAATATTGCCATTTGTTCTCGAAGAATTTAACTCGAATTATTGTTTAGATTTTTTTTTTGTTCATTCCGCATAGATGTTTTCACTACTTGTACTTATTGTTCATCTCGAAGTGTCAAAACTTTCCTTATCTCGAACGTTGTAATGGACTAATGGTAAACTGTCATAAATTATCAAGCGTTTTACGCTATAAAATCTATTTGGTTTTATTACTTATTACAAATGTTAATGGTTTAATGGGTATTAAACATTGCAAGTCGTTGCATACTAAAAGAAACGATTTGTATCTATTACTTTAATTCCCCCGGAGATAATCATGTAAATAAAAGCAACGGCAACGGATCTCCCTTATGCAAGGACTTTTTTTTTTTATTTCACATTAATAATCCAAACACTCTATTATTGGGGATATTATTTGGACCGACCGGTGATTTAAATGCACGAACTTGTCATATGTCTGATATTGTACAATATTTTAACCTTGCAAGATGTGTTCACATGCCAACATATTCATTTGATACAGATAATCTTCCGCAACGCAAGTCGTTCGATCTCGCAACAAATACCTTGAGGCAAGATTTATTGTCTGAAAAGCAAATAGTCTAAGTATTCTTAACGGACGCATTAAACCGGGTAAATTTACTTGCTTTTATCTGGGCTGAAATAAACTAATGTAATTGATTATCTGATTTATAGTAACGAGATCGTTTTATAGTTTGACATTGTAAAGGTACATTACATAACTGAATTTTCCGACCATTATCCAATTGAATTTCAAATTTACTGTAATCCGAACATCAACGACGATCATAATAAGCGTGTCAATGGTGTTTATAATTTTACTTCTTGTAAACTTAAGTAAATTGGCAACACTAAGAAAAAGGACTCTCGTAACGTTTGGAAGTACATCAGAAGGTTATGTAATAAAGTAAAACCGTTTATAAATGATGTATCACTAGCGGACGTTGCCAATTACTTCCAGTCGTTGGCAAATCACCCGCATGACAGCAGTCTCCGAGGTAACAATGACATCAAACGCGCAAACCAGACTATTAATAGTGAACATTTAGATTGCATTTTATATTGGATGACATTTGTAAAACTGTTACCGATATGTCAATGTATAAAAACTGTTACACGGGAATCGTTTTCGAATTCTTCATTGTCGTCTAAAAGTTTAAATCCCCGTACTTGAAAAACCATTTTGAACCATATTTTATGTTCTGTTTTATTAACCCGGAATAATGGACATAACATGTAATTGTTCCCTTCACAAGAAAGACGACTTTTTATATCCTTCCTTAATAAAATATCATGGCTAAAATATGTTCACTTGTTTTTACAAATAGACTAACGGAATGGTGCTTAATATGGTTTAAGAGATAGTCGAAGCACAATGGATTGCATTTTTTATATTTCATATTGTTATGCGGACAGGGCTCAACAGCAATTTACAATTATATTGTTTCTTTATTATCTACGAAAAGGCATTGAACTTATAAATACGTGATGCATTACGGATTTAACTTTCTCATTCTCAAATAAGTATAGTAACATATTAACAATTCTTAAATCTTTGTAGCAAAACTGGTATAAAAGACAACGAGCAATTGTTCTCCTCTAAGCTCTTTGAAGTAACCCTAAATGCAAAACAAGGTGAGCCTCTTTCGCCCTTATTGTCCATATTATTTATGAATGACATTAAATTATTAAATAGAACATCTGTCACTTTATTTGCTTCTGTTTGCATATGAGATTGGTCCTTTTTACATTCAACCCGATGAGTCTACAAGGCAACTGGATTGTTATATTAATAAATCGGGTAAATATTGTCTAAAAATGTATTAATCCACAACACAATAAGTATTTTTCAAAAACATGCACTTGTTAAGTTGGACTATAAAAAATGATGTAATGGAAGTTGTAGATAGATTTCGTTATCTTGGAATTACATTTTCCTACATGGAATTACCTGTGCCAGCGGTTCCGGGTGAATTGAAAATAGTCTACTGAATATAATTGCTAGATAAAGATCTTTTAAATACTGGAATTACGCTAATAAACGTTTAAATACTTAACTCTTATAACAATATTGTTTGAATTAGTTATGTAAAGACGTGTTTACTCGTGTTATCTTAAGTATAGCTTGGGCAGAGCGGTTAGAAATACAATTGAGTTACTAGGTTGGATACTAATGGAATACATTTGATGATAATTTTGATTGTTTTATGAAGGGAAAGATTTTATGATCAATACATTCAGTCTTGGTCCAATGCAAACCACACAGAGTAAATAATTGACATTTTGACTTACACTTAGTGTACGGTTTTCTTATTTTCTTATCTTGCCTCAAAAGGCAGCTCCCTCATTTACATTTTAATTATATTTTTGAGTAATAAACACGGACATAATAATTTTCAGTCGAATTACGTACAGTATGAATAAGTCATGAATTACATCCATTGCCATAGTTTTATACATTTCATTGTATTGCAAAAACTGACTGATTCAATAAAGGCCTATATTAATCAATTCTCCGAGAGTAAAGGTGAATATTCATTGGTAATACGTGTATACCAGTTTACATAAGTATTACGAACCAGGGGGTCTTAAGGCGTGTGCAAGTTTTATCTTGATAGTAATCAGAAACCACCCAATCGTGTAATTGTAAGCAATGACTTATTATAATCATGTTTATTTAAAGACTATTGTTGTAAGCTCCTCAGGAATTAAAACTGCCTTATAAAATCATTATATATCGAAAAACTAAGGTCTAAACGTAAATTTATAACACAAAAAACAATATTGTTATGTCAAGGAGATGTTAAGGATTTATATTTTTCATTGTAGCAATTTCAAACATGACAGTGTGAAGTAATGACATAAAGACCATTTTTCTTGCCTCAGTGTATCACTACACTATACAATGATATATATATATATTTTTAGGATCTGGCATGAGTTGTCATAACATACGATATTTTATTAAACGAGTTCAGGAATTGTGTTAGTAAGCGAGCCTTTGGCGAGCTTACTAACGAATTTCCTGGACGAGTTTAATAAAATATGGTATGATATAACAACGAGTGTCAGATCTTTTTAATCAGATGCTTTTAAATGAGCAAATTAAATAAATATTTACGCAAACATAATGATAAATCCCAAATGTTGTTAACATTTCGTGACGTCATTTGACGTTGCAACTTCATTTCAGCAAAATAACAAAATGCGATTGGTCAATAAACGAAAACCTAGCCAATGAAAACGCTTAAAAAGTATATTACACATGTGTATAAAAATATATGAACTATGTATACATGTTGATGTATGATTCCAGTACTTTTATGTAGATGTATGGACATAAGCTGTCAATGATTGTCAATGATTGTGGAATTTGTGAAAACCAGTTTAAAATATTCGCTGGTATTCATTATTTTTCTCTGAATCAAATACGAGATTGTGATAAAATGATACACTTAGGGTATCCTCTTCGATCAAATAACAAAGTTTCTTTTTAAATGATAAAATGTTGTTGTTTGTGTTATGCGATTCAATACTTATGTCAGTTGTATCGGGAGTGTGAACGAACTATGAAATACACGTATTGTTACAACAAAATACACATTTAACGTTTCCAACACATGATAATGGAAGACTGAAGTATTGCATTTATTTTTGAAAACTAAGGTTAAACAGTATTGCCAACAGTTAATACCATAACCAAGCTGTATGTGTTGAAATATGGGTAATTTAAGAAAATAACGATGCCTATGTAAATACAATGCATTTGATTTGCTGTAACATAAGTATTTTACCTTTGGTTCGATATTTATAAAAAGAATTGTGTGATATATATTTTACGCCAAACGATGTTACGATACTGTATGACGTTGACGTTAATTGACATGTTTATTTTAATAGTATTGATGCAAGCTATTCCTTAAACATGTTTATGATTCATGAAATTAAAAAAGCAACGTGTTTATGCGGCATTTTTACTGCATGTGTTCGATATTTCAAATTTACCTTTGGAACAATAGTTATGAAACAATATGTTCAATATGGTAAAAATAAACATATATAAATACATTCAACGTTCAGTTTTATTAGCCTTAGCATGCTATTTACGTCAATAAAATCAAACACTAGAAATGTTAGCATATACATTCATTAAAAGTATACCTTTTTCAAACTAATCTTCCTAACTAATGGTTAACGGATAATTTTGATCTGGACTATCGTACCTTATAAAAAAAAACAGTTGCCTTTACATTAAGTATCAATAGCATAACGTTGAACTAAACAATGGGAAAGAAGCAGGCTTTGTTATGCTAATATAAACATACACATTTGCGTTTCTTAAAAATATACAAGCATACAAAATAAATTTCCCATCAACTCGGCACAGGTTTATCGTTTGGAAATTGTGAAATACTTGTACTCAATAAACCTTATTGCATTCCGAAACCGACAACTTGACGTCGTAAGTGAGAAATCTTTATATTTACATTTTATCAAAAACAAACAAACAATTACGCTAATGGTAATTCATACCAAACGCATATATGTACACAAGTTCATATCACGACATACATATCTAACATCTAACGGAAACCCTTCGGTGTGATCTGTAATTTGACACAACATCACTTCAATTTCAAAAAGTAAAAAGAATGTAAACAATAATAATCAAGCTTGCTTAAGAAACTTCAGCGAAAAGTTTATATAGGCTTGACAGACGTGTACGCTGAAGCGAACCCCGTATTGAAAGTCAACCAGAGTCGTAACATATATATGTCACGCTATA